>JAHVYB010000131.1:107252-142559 GCA_020623695.1 Calonectria henricotiae | reverse complement strand
CATTATAGATATGTTGTTGTTTTCATGTATTCTCGATGAGAAGAATAAGATAAAATATATTATTAATTTTTTTTTTTTTTTTTTTCTTTTTTTTTTTTTTTTTTTTTTTTTTTTTTTTTTTTTTTTTTTTTTTTTTTTTTTTTTTTTTTTTTTTTTTTTTTTTTTTTTTTTTTATTGATAGAGTGGGGGGGTGGTGGGGTTACGCAAATATATTTCTTGATATTTTATTGTGCGATATTCTTAGGCTTGTAATCTGTCATTTGTGTAAAATGAGCTGCACCCAATTCACCTCGGTTGCTGAGAGCACGAAGTCATTAAGTAGTATTTTTTTTATGTAGGTTTTCCAATAGTAATACAATAACTGTTGGATTCCAAAGGGAACGGATGAGTGATATTGCACTAGTGCTGTCACAGGGGGTTGGGTTAGTGTGTTTAATAATACTTAATTCTCTATCTAATCTAGCTATTGCAAATTATATTAGTGGTTTTCCTAGGTTATATAACCTAATAGCTTGCTGCCTAAGGCAGCTAGTCCTATAGCTAATAGGGTTATAATGCTGCTATTTATAATACTAGCACTTTTTCTTTTGTATATTAAATAATATACCTATATATAGCATTTAAATATATCCAATAAACAATAAAAAGGCAATATATATTATTGCTAAATATATATACCTAAATAATATAAAGAGGAGTATATATCTCTATCTTTAGCTATATTATATAGGCTTAACTATATATATTACCCTCTATTATTTGCATTTAATCTATCCTTTAATATAAATTATAGCTTTATTTATACTAATAAGTTATTCTAGTGCTTTATTTAGATTTACCTTAGTTATTATATTTATAGGATTATTATTACTATTAATCTATTTAATTTTATAGATTTTATATCTTTTATATAATTAATATAAAGTTATAATATTAATTATTAAGTATTTCTCCTTTATTATATTTAGTTTAATAAGGTACTTATAGAGTAAATATAAGTCTATATAAATAATTATTAGGATAGATAGTATATCTATTTAGTTAATAATTAGCTTAAATATTATTCTAAGAGTATATTTAATATTAGTATCTTAAACTATTCTATATAATTCTAAGGTAAATATACTTTGGGTTATATACTAACTTTTTATTAAGCTATTTATGTTTGGTTAAAATACAAGCAGGAGGCTCGACCAGGTAATTCTAGGAGCGGATATAATTAGTGTTTAAATAACTATAGTATTGGTCTCTTTTTGCCCTGACCAATAGAATAATTAACTTTATATATTTTATAACCTTGATACCCTTTTAATATCGGAGATAGTAAACTCTATTAGATCTATCCTAATATTTAAGATGGCTTTCCATGCTAAGACCAATATATTCTAGCCTACTTCTAATATTATTAAAAATGGCTAAATCTGAATTATATTTTGAATGCTATATTCTTTATAATCTATTGTACCCTTCTGCCTTAAAATATACTAATGGCGAACTTTATATTAGATGCCTGCCTGATCTTATTAAGACCTTTAAATTAAAGCTTAGAAAGGAAGGGCTCCTTAGGCTATTTAGAACCTCTATTACTGACCTTAAATTGTTCCAAAAGATATAACTTGTTGAATTTAAGTTCTATATGCTTAAAAAGAATAATCTTAATACTAATAATAAAGGGTTTATTTAAGAAGAGTATAAGAAATTTAATATTATTATAAAGAAATTAGATAGAATAGTATTTAAGGAGATAACCAAAGTAAAGGAAGCTTTTCTTAGAGAAATTGATAGTAGTAGATATGATGAGTGGCTGGAAAGGATAATAGGTATTATGATCTATGTTAAAAACTGCGATAAAAATGGGTCTAAGAGTAAGTATAAAGGTTACTAAAAAGTCATGGAAAATTAGTAGTCTGGGCTAGATTTTAAATATCTAGGAAATTAAAAGTGCGTTTGTTTACAATTATTATTATTAAGCTATATATAATAATATTACCTTTTATTATAAATTCTATATTATCTATCTTTTTATTACTAATTATAATAATATAGCTAATCTATAAGCTAAGGTCTTTATTATTAGTAAATAATCTATTAATAAATATAAAAAGCTTTATTATTATAAGGTTAAGTAGGATATACTTAAGTTCTTAATCCTAATTACTTATCTACTATTCTAATTATTTATTTAGCTCTTTAATTTCTTTATTTAATAAGTCTTAGTATTATATTATAATAGAAAGATTAAATAATACTTTTAATTAGTATATTATTATAATATATATATTTTATACTTATTACTTAATATATTCCTTCCTAGTAATCTTCTTTTTTAGATTAATTATTCTTAATCTTAATACTTATTCTTTTTACTTAAGCTATAATTATAAGTTTTCTCTTAAGATTAGTTTATATTTATTAAAGAAAAGAGGTTATTATTATATTAGTACTTATTTAGATTTTACTATAAACTTTATTTTATTAAGTTCTTTTTCCTTTAAATTATATAATAATTAATTACTTAATCTAAATATATTATTTATTTATATCTTAATAATACTAAATATTTCTCTTAACTTAAAGATAAGTAAGTAAGAGTTAAAAGTTAAGATTATTATATTAAGCTTATTTTAATAGTAATTAAAATATATTGCCTATTAGTATATATTTATTTTAGCTATCCTATAAAGTAATTTAATAATTCTTATAATTATTCTTTTTAGGAGGTTATTATTAATTTACTTTAGAGGGTATATTAGGATAGTTCTATTTAACTAGGTATTTAATTATATATATACTTAGGTAATATCCTATAGCTAGATAAACATTCCTCTCTTAATTAATAATAAGGTAATTATAATAATTAGCCTCTAGTTATTATATTAGATAGTAGGCGCTTATATAAGTATTATACTTTTCCTATTATTATTATATCCTTAAATAATAAATTATAACTTCTTATATAATATTATTATTCCTTTTCCTTTAATTTTATATACTAATTATATATTAAAGATCTATTTATCTTAGTATTTATATTTATTATATTATTTAAATATAAATATATTATAATTTCTTAAGGCCTTGATTTTGTCTTTATTAGATTATTTAAATAGTCTACTTAGGGTAATAATCTTTCCTTCTTACTATAGTTATAATAATAGGTTCTAATTAGTTTCTTCTTTTGTAGTTAAATATATAATATCTATATTAATATTATTTTCTAGGTTATTTAGAAGTATCTTATTAGTAATAAAGATTTAATTAATTAAAGGTATTTTCCTTAGTTTTCTATATCTTTGCTTTAGTAGATTATATAGGTTAACTAGGGATTTAGTGATTTAGGGTATTAGTAGTTATAAATCCTCTTTTTGTTCTTTATTTTATAGTTAATATAGAATTATATATAATAGTATTTCTCCTTTATCCTAGAAGAATAGTTTAATAACTATTACCTAAAGACTTATTAGGCTATTTAATAATTCTATAATATATTTCTTATCTTCTATACTAATTAATTTAAATAGGCCTTACTATCCTTCTTTCTCTTACTATATATATACTTCTAATTAAAGTAATAGGGAATAAGTAAGGATAGTATTTAGGCTATTCTAAGTTATAAGAGCCTCTTTAATTTAGCAGTTTATAAGAAGTCTCCTTGCTTTATTAGTAATATTATAAATAGCCTTAGTATATTATACTACTTTAAATATAAATAGTAAATTATCTAATAGGTATAGGTAGGCGCTAAATATAAGTAATATTAGTATAAATCTATTAGAGCCTACTAAATTATCAATTATCTTAATTACTATCTATAGTTTCTAGTTATTTATAATTATATTACTAAGTTTATTTTTAATAATATTATATACTTACCTTAATAGGCTATAATAGTATTCTACCTTCCTAATATTATTATATACTTTAATAGGTATCTTATTTATATTAATTATTAATATTTAAATATATTATTTAAATTCTCTTAATATAAAGTTTATTTTAGTATTATAGATAATCTAGTTAGGTAGTCCTAGGTAGCTATTAATCTAGTATTTATATAATATATTCTATATATCCTTTACTTTCTATTATTTAGGATTAAGAAAGTATACTACTTAAAATAATATTATAATATTAATAATATAAATTATAGGTTTATTATTAATTTATATAATATTAATAATAATCTTATAATTAAACTTATAATTATCCTTTAATATAAAGTAAAATCTGCTTAGGGCTTTATTATTTATTTAATAATAATAGTATACTTTAGTAAGTTTTTTTAATACTTTTAAATTAAACTCTTAGTTTACTTATTTAAATATCTTTTTTAAATAATTAATTAATAAATACCTAAATTAATAGTATATTTAGTATAGCTTAGACTTTATAAGATAAAATATAATGGTTTCTTTTATATTAATAATTTACTATAAATATCCTTATTATCTAATTATAGGGACTTTAATATCTCTTTTAATAAGTATATTCCTTAGATTATTAAGTTTAATATCTATTTAATCTATATTATTAATAGATAGTAGGAAAGGGGTATATATTAGGACTAATTAGAAGTTAATAATACTAAGGATTATAGGTATAATTATTATACTATTTAATATTATTAAGCCCTTACTAAATTTAATTTTATAGTCTTTAGTTTTACTAATTAATAGTAAGGGGATTAATTTTCTTAGTACTTATACCTAGGGAAAGCTAGTAATTAATATATTAATTATTCCTATATTAGGAATAATCCCTTAGAATACTTTATAACTATATTAATCTTTAGTAAAGTATACTTTATTTTTTGCTTTCTTAGTTTAAGGGTCTTTCTTTATAAGGGTATAAATAAATACTTAGTTATAAAGAATAATAATTATATCTTTACTATTTAATTTATAGGTCTTAAAGAATTATTTAGTTCTATTTATTATAATAATAAAGTTTATAATATATTATAGGTTCTTTAGTCCTCTATTAAAGTTATTATTATTATCTCTAAGCTATTCTATTTCTTAGATAATATCTTCTATTTACTAATTAATATTATTATTATTCTCTCCTTTATATATTATTAAGAAGGTTTAATAGGCATTATCTAATAGTTTTACTTTATAATCTTATATATTAAACTATTTCTATTTTAATTATTAGTACTTTTTTTTTAGAATACCTAGTTAATTAATATTCTTATTAATAATATATAAAATATTATTATTATTTTTATTATTAATAGTTATTCTATTTAAATACTCTCTTCTTATAATATTATTTATTTTAGGTAAATTTATAATTAATAAAGAATATTATATTACTTATTTTATTATTATTTACTATCTTTAATAATATTTAGATATTATTAGCTAATCCTTTAAATATACCTATATATTTATATTAAGCTATATTATACTTTATAATACTATTAATAAATAATAAGAAGGTCTAGTAAAGTTCCTTTTTATTCTCTTTATTACTATAAATCCTATAATAGATTTATTAAATATTCTAGATAAATATTTTAAAGTTCTTAAGTAATAATTTATCCTAATATTTCTAGATAAGATTCTTTAATATTATTATTTAAAGATTATTTTAGTAAGCCTAGATAGTCTCTTCTATCTTAAAATAGTTTTAAATCTTTTTATATAGTATTTTATATAAGTATTTTTTCTAGGTAAATAAAATAATATAATAATCTTATATCTTTCTAATAAATATAATTAGTAGTACTTTAGTATATCCTTTAATTAGTATAATAATTTATTTATATTTATCTTTAAAAAAAATAATCTTAATTAATTAAAAGTTATATTATTTACTATTATATTAGTTCTTATTTATATAGATTTTACTTAGTTTTATTATCTTCTTTATAATATCTTTATTAATTATATTAGTAAAAATATTATATTACTTAGTATTTATTAGTATAATAAGTAATTTTATATATAAAGGTACTTTTACTAAGATAAATATAATAATTATAAACTCTTTTAATATTTCTATTAATACTTAGAAAGTATTTTATTATAAAGATAATTAAGTATTATATTATATTAGCTATATATTTATTTTAGAGTTTAAGAGATTAATTAAATTAGCTATTACTCTTAATCTATCCTTTAAAATCTTTACTTTTTTATTAAAAAAAGTATTTTATAGCTCCCTAATAATTACTATAATTTCTTTCTTAAATATTACTTCTTTTTATCTATTAAAATTATCTTAAAATACTTTAGTTATTTTATTATTATAATCCTTAGAGTCTTTATAGAAATAGATTATATAAATAAGATAATTATTAATTTATATTTCTATAAAATTTAAAGGGTCCTCTTTTAATAAATTTACTTTCTTTTAGTTAATAATTAAAAAAAAACTATATTTTATAATTTATTTAAAAAGATTTTATTTAATTTTTTTTTAGTTAAAATTAATAATAATTCTAAATATATCCTTTTCTTTAAATATCTTAATAATTTTATTATAATATTCTTTATAAAAGGGATTATAAGATAAATTATAGGATTTTCTATTATCTCTAGATCTAAGCTAATAATAAGTATCTATCTAAATTAGTATTTTTTATAATAAATAAGGAATTTAATAAAATCTAATAAAAGGTTTTTATTAAGAATATTACTTCCTAAATTACTATTAAACCTAAGAGCCTACCTTTATAATTATATCTAAATATCTCTCTTTAGTATATCTTTTATACCTATATCTAATATCTCTTCTTTAGGGCCTTATTAATCTATAGAAAGCTCTACTAATTAGTATTGGATTCCAAAGGGAATAAATAAATAATATTGTACTAGTACTATTATAGGGGGTTAGGTTAGTATATTCAATAATGCTTAATTCTCTATCTAATCTAGCTATTGCGAATTATATTGGTAGTTTCCCTAGGTTATATGACCTAGCAGCTTGCTGCCTAAGGCAGCTAGTCCTGTGGCCAACGGGGTTACAACGCTGCTATTTGCAACAATAACATCAATTGGAACAATGGATAAGGCAATCAATCCCCCGAAGCACGAAGGAAGCTCTTTATGATTGTTAACCCAACATCACACCACACTACGCATAAGGGCACGAGAAAAAAAGACGGTAACATAAGGAGAGTTTGAAACATTATACAAAAAATATAAATGCCATCGATTTTTGAACGGTAAACAACGCAAGGCCGCCATCGATAAAAAGAATATCCATCCATCCGTCTGTCACCTAGTATGAAGACCTCGCCAGACTCGGGAGAGCAAAAAAAAACTTTAAACGCTAGGTAGAAGCGTCCGTTCAATCTCCGGTACAGGGAATCGAACCCTGGGCTCCGCGGGACTGATCTCTCAAGTTTTGAGAGCGCGAAATGTTAGCCACTACACCATACCGGATGTTGTTGATGACGAACGAGATGCTAATCTACATCCAAAAAGGGCCAACTCCCAAAAGCGGGTAGAGTGGGGCCGCTCTGATTTGTCATCCACTCAAAATGGGAAAATGGCAAAAAATTTTAATCAATCTCAGCCTGTGTACCACCGCCTGTGTCCCAGATTTCATCTAATCTTATCCCTGAGTCAAGGAAATGCGCTTCCATGGTTGACGGTTTTACGGAGATGAGCAGATCTCGGGTGGCCCGAGATTCTGTGCAACGGGCTGAAGGCCGATGAGATCCAGGCCCCACACCCCCGCCACCCCGCCTTCGGGAAATCGGGAAATTTTCGGAAACATTGGATGAATATGCAGACGCACGAATCCTGTGTAAAGGGAGAAGGTTGCCTGCTTTGGATATCATCTATGGGGCTAGGAATATCTTGGAAAAGAGAATGCTCAAGAGTATACGAAACCAATAGCCAAGATAAAAGGCAATAGTATAAACATCAGCAACAACAGGCTAAAATGTCTGGTACCGTCTTAAAGTTAGCATGTGGACGATTGCCGGTTAGAAGAGCGGCAGTTGTGGAGCTGTGACTTTGAGCTCACTCTGGCTGGATGCGAAAATTTGGCCGGGCTTTTTTTTTCAATTTTTTTTTAATATGGCTCACATACTTTCGGCCATGGTCAAAGAGCGGCATCGCTGTCTGTCTCGTGCGCACACGCAGAGTGTGACTGTGGTATGGCGTCAACATGAGCAGCAAATTACCCGACTTCGCAAGCACCATCACCCATGCCATGTCATGTCGTCCAAACAGGTGGTTGGCAAATTTCCTAGACGGACAGTTCCTGATTAACAAGTCTTGGACACTTGTGTCGTGATTGGCCACAGGACCAAGGGAAAGGCCTGCGAAAGCGGCAACCGGAAGGGCAATGACCGCCGACAGCCCGGCAGTCGGAGCGCCCAGAAGCGCGCATCAAAGACGCCATCAGAGGCGCTGAAGAGGCGCTGCAAAGGCGCTGTGCAGGTGTCTAAAAGTGGGTCATTTTCGGCCCCTCGGGGTCTCCAGGGGTCGCGACATTCAACTTCTCTTTCCGAAACTGGCATAGCTCAATTGCGTGATTCTCTTCGCTCATCGACAATTTTCAAGCGCAGACCAAGACCGTGTAAGAGGAGCCGTGACAATGGGGCCTGTTACAAATCCCCCGCCAGTAAGTCGCCCCTAGATGGGCTTTCTTATTTTTCCCGCAGTCCGCCGTCCCTCGTCGCTCTTCAATCCCTCAATTGCTGTTCCCGTTGCCCTGGTAGAACGGCTTATACGACGCAGCCAAGTCGAGTTCCCTCCGTCTTCGGCCTTAAACTGACCTTTGGACTCTGCTTTCGGAGGCGAACGCGATCCACCAGTCTTTTTTTCTTTCTCTGTCGTAATTCCATCAGCGGTTCACTCGCTTCACAGTCGTCAAGATGCCTCACAAGGAACAGGAGGCTTCTTCGAGCCTGCCCTTCGGCAAGCCCGTCTCTCTCTCATCCATTTCTGGCCCGACCTATGTGACTGCGCAGCTCCTCGTCCAGCAGATCGCCTACAAGCTCTCTGACAAGATCTTCTCTTACTCGCCAGAGACTTTTGATCTCGATGTTGCTCTCAAAGACTGGGCCGCCAAGGAGGAAAAGAACATCCACGGATATGCCACCACCATCCTGCCCTCGCAGACCCGTGTAGGTGCTGGCGCCATCGCCCTCGGCTACATCTTCTCTCCCGACTTTGATGTCACCAAGCGCCACATTCCTCAGTCTCTGGTTGCACCCTCCGGCAGCCTCCAGCAGTTGCGAGGAACTCTCGACCAGCTGTCTCTCCTCTACGGCGTCTCCAGCCCCTTCGTTGGTCACGTTGCTGCTGTCGACTACTCCGATAGCAAGGGCCTTGTCTCCAACTATGACACTGCCCTCCGCCTTGCTGAGGACCTTGGCCTTGGTCTCGTTTCCAGCGCCTCCACCTATGAGGCCCAGCACATGGCCGTTTTCTCCACCCTCCTGGCCTCTCTCCTCCCCACTCTTCACATCTACGACGGTGTCCGCACCGCCAGAGAGACCCTCCGAGTTGTCGACGCCCTGAGCGAGACCGGCGTTGCCGATCTGTACACCAAGCTCGCTGCCGAGGTTGGCAAGCTCAACACCCGCCTGGACACTGCCGGCAAGGTTGTCGAGCTGCTCAAGGCCTTCAACGACGAGCTCGGAACCGTCTATGAGCCCTTTGAGTACCACGGCCACGAGACTCCCGATGTCGTTCTCGTCGCTTTCGGCAGCGTCGAGGCCCAGGTTACCAAGCAGGTTCTTACCAAGATCTCTGCCGATGGTGCCAAGGTTGGTGTCATCAACGTCCGCATTTACAGACCCTTCATCGAGGAGGCCTTCCTGAAGGCTATCCCCGCCTCTGCCCGAACCATTGCCGTTCTCGGCCAGGTCAAGGACGACCTTGCTGTCGAGGATGAGGCTACCCAGTCTGCCCTCTACAGCGATGTTCTCACTACTGTCGCATTCTCCGGCAAGTTTGAGACAGAGCCTGAGGTTCTTGACATCAAGTACACCCCCAGCCAGGTCTTCACTCCCCAGGGTCTCGTCAGCACCCTCCACAGAATCTTCCGCAACGAGGGCGAGGTCAAGCCTCTCCCCTCTCTCATCCAGGCCCAGCAGTTCACCTTCTGGGATCTCGATGACTCTCCTGCTGTCAGCTCCCCTGGCGCCGTTGGTAGCATCCTCTCCAAGGAGTCCACCTCCAATGTCTACGTCAACGAGATTTTCGACAACCTCACTCAGGGTGGTGTTGTTCGAAGCGACCTTCGATCTTCCAAGAAGGCTCTTGAGGCTCCTTATGACATTGAGCAGGCCGACACCATTGTTGTTGGCGATGAGAAGATCCTCAAGGAGGTGGATGTGGTCAAGGGTCTTGCTGACGGTGGCAAGATCATTGTCAAGGTCCCCGGCTTCAAGGATGAGGACGTGGAGAAGAAGCTTTCCGTTGCTTTCCGCAAGGCCATCCAGGAGAAGGCCGCCGAGCTCTACATCCTGGATGTTGCTAGCTTGCCCGCTTTTGAAAAGGACCCTGTTGCCGTCAAGCTCCTGACCGAGCTCGCCTTCTTCAAGGTCGCTCTTCCTGAGGTCCCCTTCAAGGACCTTGATGTCCTGGCTCCTCAGGACAAGACTCCTACTCTCGAGCAAACTTCCGAGGCCCTCGACACCTGCCTACGCAAGCTCGAGGTCCCCGCTACATGGGCCGAGGTTGAGGCTGACTTTGTCGACCCCAGCCTCCCCGCCAGCATCCAGAGCAACAGCTTCGTCGCCCACCAGAAGGAGGAGGTCGAGGAGGCTCTGGAGCTCCACGACTGGCAGGTTGCCGCAAAGGGTCTTGCCTTCAAGGAGGCATACGGCACCCAGAACAACCTCCGCCCTGACCTATCCGTCAAGACTGCCACAATCACTGTCAAGGAGAACCGCCGTCTTACTCCCTCTGACTACGACCGTAACATCTTCAACATCGAGTTCG
Organism: Calonectria henricotiae; assembly: GCA_020623695.1. Lineage (NCBI taxonomy): Eukaryota > Fungi > Ascomycota > Sordariomycetes > Hypocreales > Nectriaceae > Calonectria > Calonectria henricotiae. The sequence continues at coordinate 131,643 of JAHVYB010000131.1, read as the reverse complement.
ATCTGGGCGACTCTGGCCTCACCTACAAGATTGGTGAAGCTCTGGGTATCCACGCCGAGAACGATGAGGCTGAGGTTAACCAGTTCATCGAGTTTTACGGCCTCAACCCCACCGAGCTCGTCCAGGTTCCCTCTCGTGAGGATGCATCCGTGCTCGAGGTCCGCACCGTCTTCCAGGCCTTGGTCCAGAACGTCGACATCCTCGGCAAGCCTCCCAAGCGATTCTACGAGGCTCTCGCCGAGTATGCCACCGACGAGACCGAGAAGGCCAAGCTCGAGGCTCTCGGTGGCCAGGCTGGTGCTGAGGACTTCAAGCGCCGCTCTGAGGTTGACACTCTCACCTACGTCGACATCCTGGAGGAGTTCAAGTCTGCTCACCCCAGCTTCCACGACCTGGTCAAGATTGTCGCCCCCATGAAGCGCCGTGAGTACTCCATCGCCTCCGCCCAGGCTGTTACCCCCAACTCCGTCACCCTCATGATTGTCGTTGTCGACTGGGTTGACACCCATGGCCGCAAGCGCATGGGTCAAGCCACCCGCTACCTCAGCAGCCTACCTGTTGGAGCCAAGGTCACCGCCTCTGTCAAGCCCTCCGTCATGAAGCTCCCCGTCAAGGACACTGCTCCTCTCATCTTGGCTGGTCTCGGAACTGGTCTGGCTCCTTTCCGTGCCTTTGTCCAGTACCGTGCCATGCAGAAGGCCCAGGGCAAGGAGATTGGTTCCATTCTCCTGTACCTTGGATCTCGTCACCAGCGTGAGGAGTACCTCTACGGTGAGGAGTGGGAGGCCTACCTCGCTGCCGGAGTTGTCACTCTCGTCGGCGCTGCCTTCTCTCGTGACCAGCCTCAGAAGATTTACATCCAGGATCGGATGCGCCAGACTCTCAAGGAGATTGCCAAGGCCTATCTCAAGGAGGAGGGTAGCTTCTACCTGTGCGGTCCTACCTGGCCCGTGCCTGACGTGACCAAGGTCCTTGAGGAGGCCATTGCCCTCGAGGCCAAGGAGAGCGGCAAGAAGGTCGACCCTCGCAAGGAAATTGAGAAGCTCAAGGAGGAGGGACGATACGTCCTCGAGGTTTACTAAATGGTTTAAGAATATGATGATGTGTTATGACATTGGCTAAAATTGTGTCCTGGTATATAAACCTAGATTCGCATTCAAGCGTGGTTACATAGTCAAAAGCAAAATTGATTACTTATGCCTTATATCGAAGATGCCTCCCGTGATTAATCTCCAATAAACTGCATTGTCAATTCATATCTGTAACTATTTGTTCAGCCCGATCCTTTTCTTTGAGCAGGAATGCTGCGGACGACTTGGGACGGAATCATCTTATCCGCGCCATTTGTTGTATTTACAACTGCTGTGCTATTGAGGAGGTTCATTACCTGGTTAAGCTCATATCTGATCTCTTTTGCTCTCAAAAATAACATCGCTTCCCTGTTAATGGTAACAATAATTTAAGATAACTCTGGTAAACTCACGTCTGTTGTAGGCATCTGTTCGTTCAACTTTGTTGTAATTCAGCTATCTGACACCAATTTGTCTCTTTCCAACGAAGATTGAGCATGCTTGTACACAAGGTTGGACCCAAGGCGCTATCTTAAGAGAGGCTCTCAACAATAACTCTCAACAAGACATCTAGAAACGCACCATGTCAAACAGAGGAGAGTTCTTTACCCTATAGTAATAAATCCAATATCCAGGCAATGTCAACTTTGAGGTAGCTTTCATTGGGCCTTCGTCAGCTTTCCAACTTCCACATCGTCAAGATCAGAGGTCAGCCAATAGGACAAAGGTACGCCAATTAACTCGGCGCACAGACTACGTTTTTCTATAGCTTTGGCTCGACTTTTTACTCTGTATCAAGGTCATGCCGCTGCCGCCTCATGTTGGACTCAACTCAGAAGAGCCGGCCGGCAACGGCAACGGAAGAAGAAAAAAAGACACTGATGCCACTATCCTGTCTTTGGTATTCCTTTCGGGTGATGGAAGACACTAGGCAAGGGTATCGGGGATAATCAAAGGTCCAGTTGAACTAGCTTTGGACGGCGTTTGGGCAACTAAAGGTTGAACCCAGCATCAAAAGATGACGGATGCCGTGGGGTGAAGGCAAGTCTGGTCTGGAGCCGGCATTTCCTTACATCATTGCCCCAAGTCAGCAGCCGATTCAGTTGATCTGATTGGATCTCGGCAAGTTGTCTGGAGGAGTGGAGCGGTAAGCGATATTGGCGGTTTGGTAGCCAAAACCTTCCTGAAGGCCGAGCGGCTGCTACCGACCATCCGCGACTAGAGGAAAACTTTGGTAACCAATCCATAAACGGCGCCCGTCCAGCCGATGAAGAAATCCATGTTTCGGGGCATTGTGTCAATACTCAAGTGGCCGTCGTCTGAGGCCAGAACCCTTAGTCTCATCTCCCGCCCCCCTAAATCGGCGCCACGTATAACGAGCGCAAACCTTATTTAAATGGAATATCCGTGCGGTTTTTCAGCTCACCTCAGCTCTTTTCCACCATATTTCCAGATGGTGTTTCCGGGGGGAGGGGGGGGAAAGACAGGGTCAGGAGCTCGAGCCTGGTGTGTGGTGTGTGGTTCCCTCGGAGAAATTGATTGGGCCCCCTGAGGCTAAGGCGGATGATGGACAGCAAAGAATCGCCACTCAGCACCGGGCCTCAAAGCTTTCCAAGTTTTGTCGTCATTTGAATCTGGGTTAGTTTCGGATGGGGGGGCTCCTTTGGGAGTTGGCGACGGCGAAACATGAAGCCTGCGGCAATCAATCCCCCGCACCTCAGCAAGAAATGCCTCATGGGGTTGTGTTGTGTCACATTGCACTGCCCGAGTTTCTTACGGTTCCGAATGATGCTCAACTCTATTTCTCTGACCCGGGCAGCCTCAATGTGTTGGGGAGGCTGAAACGAGCCCCCCCCCCTCCTGGGTGAACGCTAGCTATAGGGTAGGAGAGAAACTCCGATGGTAATGGCTAGTATTCAACTGGGAAGGAAACTCGTCGTGACCTCCACGGAACTTTGCCGAATTACGCTGTCTATTGCAGTCTGTAGGGTTGTGCTGGATTGAATGAACAAGGTGTCGTGCCCTGTCTGACCTCGCCTCGTTTTTTGGTTTGCACAACACGAATTGGGTTCATATTCTTTCGGAGTTAGGCGACTATCTCGTACCGAAAATTCCAGACAACGACAAAACATGATCGCCAAAAATCTAACCCTATCAAACTGTTGCAGATGACTACAACTACGGGTTCTAATTCCCACTCGCCACCCAATACGAAGAGACCACCGTAAGGGACTACCGTAACCTATGATACGCTACAGCGCATCACTTGACTACCCTGAAGATGATCCGTAAACTGCCCCTTTCCGAAGCCACGGCTGAATCTACCCTAAACCCCAACGTTTTTACGAGGCGTAGACCCGCAGAAAATTTTACTTTCATCACGCAGTAGCGGCCCCGACCGCTTGGATGACAGTTGGAAATTAGCCTACGCGCATAAGAACCGATTTTTTGGGAATTATGATATCATAGCAAGCTGGCGAAGCTGCTGGTTTGGCCATTGTTGTCGTTGTTGGGCATTCACCACAGATTGAAACCTCTGTTGTTCTCTCAATATGCCCTTTTGTCAGCGATATCACGAGGGGAGAGATCTGTCCAGCCCCAGAGCCCCTTGCCCAAGGCGGAAAGACTCCACGGATGGCGGTTCCGAGAATGACAGAACAGAGAGTTGCCAGAGCCGAGATTCGTCACTGGGGCTGGCTGAGCCTCCCGAAGGCTCCTGGAGCACACCAGCAGCAAGGCTTGCGCGGGTCGTTTAGAGGAGGCATTAGTGCGGCTGTGGCAGCCATCTACAGCCGAGCACCAACAGCAGGAGGGACCAGTGATCAATATGGGGCATAGTGATCAAACTATGTGGGCACGGTTATTTGATATCGGGGTGTTTTGTGGATACAGATCTGCTGACCGACTCAGCATCCCAGCAGTGATTTCCCCAGGACATTGCGACATGTCATCCATGTCTACGTAGCAATCTGGACATGGCACCTGACGATCCCGGCGCATCACGATGGGCTAGAAAAGGCGGACGTTGTGTAGGTCATCAGCTCATCAGCTCATCAGCTCATCAGCTCATCAAGGGGGGTTAATCGAGAAGGAAAAAGAAAGCAATTGGACTTGCAACGGTGTGGGCAAGGGCACAAGGGACGTCCGGAGCGTCTCTCGCGAATCATACCTTGCTGCCCCCCCACGAAAAGCGCCACTCTAGACCAGCCGCCGAATAACAAAGGAAATTCCGGCCGTGGCCGAATGTGGAATTTCGATGGACGGGATTCGCTGCCATCTCGATCGACGAAAAGTAAAAGCTCGGGTCTCTTAGGCCGGTCCTATTGAGGGTTCGAAATCGTTCCCTCTCCCGTGCAGAGACGGGGGAGCAATAAGGACTGGGGCGCCCTGCTCGTCGAATGCTGTGACTGTAACTTACTTGAAACTAAACTGTACAACCGTAGCTCAACTTCCCGTGGCTTCCTGGCTGGATTTCTTTTGATAAACAACGGATTGTCGAAATTACCAATATCTCAGTCTATGATGCCGTCATGTTGGGTTAGGGGGTAGATTATGACATCTATTTCACTTTGCCGATCACTGACAGGAGAAAAGAAAAGCAAAAACTCAAATATAGTTCAAAGCTTCCCGTTTGGCGTAAGCTGACTATATCGTCATATCATGTTGCTGTGGAGCGGTGAGAATATCGCTTCTCTGTTATGACGGCCGACTGACACAGTCTCGCAGATCCATCCTCGATGGCCTAGTCCTTGTTTTGGTTAAGGTCGACTTTACTTTTTCCCAGACCATTAGATTTTCTGTCTCTCGCTAGCCACCTGGGTCATATTCTCGCCGTATTGGGACTACTGTACAGCATTCTCCACCACAAGTCCTATATTCCTTGTCATGTACATGTGCGGACCACGTACATACACGTGCGTGTGTACGGAGCACGTCGCGGGCGGTCTATCTGCGTCGTGGGTCAGAATGAGGGTCCAGGCTCCCTTTCTTTTCTTTTCTTTCTCTCAATGAGTAGTCCCGGCTGAATGGGTGCGGAATGGGAATCGGGGGGCTTGTGGAGATGGGCAAGGGTTGGGGGTGCCCTCTTCGCGGAGTCGACCCGAGACACTGAGCCAACTAAAGTGGCGCTTATTAACTAAGAATCACAGCCGTTGGTGGTGGTGGTGGTGGTGGTGGTGGTAGTGATGATGATGTTGGTTGGTGATTGATATCGAAAAACGAGACAAGGGTGGCAGCACAAGCACAACACAAGAGAGACAGGGACGCACAACGAGAGACCTGGGGCGGGAGGGCCGAGATCGGATATCCGAGACTCGGAAAAAGACGAGGAGGCTAGAACAAGTTCGCAAGTGACAAGAGACAGTAGGGCGAGACAATCAGACAGGGCATAGAGCAAGTGGTAGGAGGCAGTGACAACCAAGTCGGGGGAGACATACATATGGCCAGGCTTCTTTTGGTGTAGAATACACGAGGCCGAGAGTGACATTGACAGATGAACATAGCGGCGTACAGCATACAGTGGCAGGGAAGACGAAATCTCGACGCCGCCAAGCAGAGACGTCTCGGCCCTGCTTGCAGGAACGGCCGCACCAACGAACGGCAGCCATGTGGGAGGGATGCTTGCTTCTACACCACACCCACCTACGTAATGAGGGCCAGGGGCGTTCCTCAGCCAGACCGGTATGGAGATATCTCGACGCAGAGGACCCATGGTTGGTTCCATCCCTGTCCACGTGCGCCATGAGCCATGCCCGAGTCAGATGGTCGCAGGAGAGAAAGGCAAGAAAGAGAGGGGGAGGAAAGCAAAAAGAACAAGTCTAGCAACTTGGCGGAAGAAAAAGAAACGAAGCGAAAAGTAAAAGCGAGTGAGCAATCACTCCGTCATTTGATGGGCCGCGACCTTGGGGCGACCTGCAGCTTGGTGTTGTGTTGTCGTTCCTTTTTTGCTCCTCCCGACGTTGCATTCTCTCAAAGACTCCGAAAACCTCGATCACCTCTCGGACCGGCGATGGCCGTGGGTCGTACTACGACACCCCCGCATGCCGGCAGTCCCTTCGTTTCTTTTCTCGCAAAACGTGTTGACCAGACCCAAACCCGCATGGACTGATCTCGCATCTCACAGCCTGGCCGAGTCTACTCTCTCCTCGGTCCCATCGTATGTTGTCCTCCGGGATTGCTTTCGGGAGTGGACATCCTTCCCGGAGCCCGCGATGCAGGGCTTGCTCAAAGGAGGAAGGGCAGCAAAGCACCTATGTCGTAGTCAGTGTCTGAGCGTGGCCCCTTGCCTTGGGATGCGGGATCTACGACATGCCCAGCCTGGGCAAAACAGGGACCCCGTCACCGGAGCCACCCCAAATCGTACGTAGTCCTCCACTACGGCCATGGCTCATCTATGGCAAGTCTCGCTTCCCCACTACCTGCTATCCGCAAGGCTAGGGGGGCCAAGCCACTGTACCAAACTACAGGGACGCGAAATCTAGCCGCGGGACCCTGCTGAACCGTGGCTCCCAACAAGGAACTGCCGGGGTAGAGTGGTGGGACACCTCGTTGGTTTGGGCGAGACAGCTGCCAAGTTTCAAACACAGCTCTCGTAGCTACTGGATATATGTGACGCCGCCGTGGGGACGAGGGGGACGAAGGCAGTTAAACGGAGCCGCCCATCGATGCACCATGATTGGAAACGCTGCTGCTGTGTACTGCGTGCTGCGTTCTGCGTGCTGCACGGCGCATGTCCAGCAGCTAATACAGAGTCACGATGGAGAGGGGAGAGGACGGGCATTTCCTTAGCCCGTGCGTTGCGGTTGCATTGCGGATGACATCCTTGTGATGAGATTGCTAGCATCAGAACCGGAGCATTGGCCAACGCCAGCATCAGCATCCTTCCCCTGGCGGCTGAGCCGGGCTAGGTACAGACTACTGTACACACAGTACATACATCCCAGCAGCCCTGCCCGCTGCTGGGATCGGGGTTGTCGCGCAGCGCGCGGGCGGAGCGGGCGCTGAAGAACAAGGCGAGACAAGACCATGAATGGCTGTAGTCCAAAGAGACAAGAACGGTGAACGGGCGTAGGGGCGGTACGTGCGCGACCGGCGGTGCCATCGCCATCTGCCATGCATGTCGTGTGCTACGCAGCAACGAGCTGTACGTGGTAAGCCCTCAAGCCCAATCCAATTCCTTACACAGGAGGCGGCCTCGTGACTAGAGATGCATCTAAAGCAGGCTGAGGCGGCGTGAGGTGCGCATGCGGGTCAGTGTCAGTTCCGTCGTAAGCAAAAGGATAAAAACTGTAATAATGAGATATGGATTCCCCACGACAAGGAGAGCCTTTTGATAAACCCTGACAAGACAAGAGGGGAGAGACGAGAAAATAGTCCCTTTCCTCACTCGTATTGCACAGCCATGGCCCATGTTGATCTCACCTCATAAGAGAGAGGAGGGAGGGGGTGGGGAAGTGAACATAGATGTTCGGCTGTTGGGCTTATTGGTTTTGTCTTCTTTCCTTTTGGCCCCGTCCGGTCTGCGGAAACCTTGACGAGTGTCGTCACAAACACGTTGCAAACAGAACATGAGCGCATGGCACCATTGGGCAGCACGCCGCGTCTCGCCTGTGATGGGATCTGCCGATGGAAGCATATGCCGTGTGTCACCCCTCTTCTCATCATGTTTTCTCACTGGACTGTCACATCTTTCGGGCAAGGATCCGTGATTAGCTAGGTTGCATTCTATCAGGCAATGTAACGCAATGCCATCTCGTGCTGTGTGCCAGACCGCTCAGGCATAGATGGAGGGGCGGGTAATGCTTATGTGTGTGCGAGTTGGCCATGCTGTTTGGTCAATGAGATCTATGGGGCAAAAATTGGGATCGCGGGTCTCATTTGTGATAGGAAAACCCCGGCTAGTCCCTTGCTTCTGTCACGACGTCAAGTGAGATTGAAAGTGACTGATAGAAAACCGGAGCGAGACCGAGAGAGTTTGGGTTACCAGAAAGTACTGTTCGTGTATGTATGTTGAGTCTAAAGTCTCCTCTTTACTCCAAGTCCTCCTTCCGTCTCTTCCGGTTGCCGTGCTTCAAGGCTTGTTAAGATGGTTCCTGGTGGTGGTGGCGAGCGCGTGCCAAGCCTCCACTCCCCATCAGGAAACCGCTACCAAGGTTGAGCCGGTTGAGACGAGAGAAAGGCCCCCCTCCATTTCCAACCACAAAAAAAAGCAAACATGGATATCGCAATAAACTGGGCCTAAAAGCCACCCCATACTCCTCGTTTGTTAAGAGATTTCCCCCCCTTGTCTGTTGTCCAAGTACTGTAATTTCGAAGTCCGAAGCGAGAAGCAAAACCCCAGAGAAAAAAGCAAAGCATGACTATAAGAAAAAGTGAAACGGTAAAAACAAAAAGCACAAATGGTCAGAAAAGATGCAGGCATGAGTATAGAAACATGTATGAATGATAGAAAAATTGCGATCGATTGCAGCACGGTTGCATCAGGCCAGCGATCGAGCAAATCCTATTCGAGAAGCTACCCAAGTAACGGGGAAAATAAAAGACAACACACTGTGGAAAAAACAAAGCCTCATACTTGGGGGGGAGAAAAATAAAATTAAAAAAAGCCCCAAAAAATCAAGCCATAAAAACGCATTAGAGCATCAAAAACCAATAACAAAAGGAAGAACTCCGTCGTATGACACCGTTCCCAGCCGTGTAACCCCCAAGGAGACGAAGCTCTCTGGCCTCTAATAACTCCCTTTCCAAGTCCCAATGCCTAGTCCCAGTCCAGTTATGCCCCCATGTAATGTGCGCGATGCGTGGTTGGATATGAGAAGCGGAGCCTGCAGATACGTAGATGGCTTGGGCTCCTGGGGAAATTTCGCCATGAGGTTTCATGCGTTTGCGCATCGTCATGAGCCTGGCCGTTGATTCGGTCGGCACTGACCTACTTTCGCCGACGCCAGCGCCAGCGCCGTCGCAAGCACCGGCGCCAACGCCATGACCAGTGTGCGTTTCCAAGGTCCATCCTTCCCGCACCTGACGCCACCGTCAGATTTTTGGAGCACCGCGAAAAGAAAGAGATGTAAGGCCGGACTTCCTTCTCGCGTGTGTGCCCTCTGCTTGTGCCTACCATCTTCTGCTCCGCCGTCCATCCAATAAAAGTTGATTGCGTCTTAGTTGGCCCAGGTGCGGGTCCAGTCCTGCAGGTCCCCGACAATCTGGTACGTGGGATTCGCTGAATGTCCATCGCCGCCCTTCTTGTCCCAGGCCCACCGGTCCGCAAACTCGCTGTCCAGGGTGCCCTGCATCATGTCTACAATATAGTCGCCGATGACGGGCAAGAACTTCCATCCGTGGAACGAGCCGCCTGTTGCCAGGTACAGGTTGTTGCAGTGAGGGTGTGGCGAGATGAGGAAGTCATGTGTGGGTGTAGATGCGTCCCTGCGGCACGTCGGTCAGTTACTTTTTTTCCCCTTGTAGGTATTATTTCGGGGAGGTTCCTTATCCATACCAGCACATGCGATAGGCCTCAATCTTGACATTTTCGACCTCTTTGCCGTACAAGCCATTTAGCGTCCGTAGTGCCCGGTCCTCGAAGAACCTGAGGAACCGAGGCCCCGTCCACGTGTTGTACATGGACTGGTCGGGAACTACGGACATGGCCTCGCCCGTGGGTGGGAATACCTGGTAGTTTGTGAAGCAAAGGTCGCAGTTGAACTTGATTGTGCCGTCCTTCAGTATCGACATACCCTCGCCTGTAGTCGGAGAAAAAAAACATAGCGTCAGCCTTGATATTTCCAAATCCAGTCGCTCGTGCTTGCGCCACACCAGCAATGGGAATAAACTCACCCTTAACCTGCGGCAAGCAGTTCTTGAAGACGGGGATTGGCTCAAACTTCTGCTTTTGAGCACCGTGCAGCTTCGCGTAGAAGCTGACGGCGCCCGTAGCCAGCAGCCTGTTTCCGGCATGGAGCTGCGAGTTGTCCGGCGCGCTCTGCGCCAGGAGTGACGCCGTCCTTGCTCCCGCGGCAAGGAGGATCTTGTCGGCGCGCAACGTCGAGCCGTCCCGCAGCACGACGCCGGTACATTGGCCCTCGGACCCAAACCCTAGAGTGGTCATCTCGCCCACAACGTACTCGACGCCTAAGTCAACCGCGGCCTGGACCACTGCGCCAAGAGCCTTGTCCGCCTCGGCGAAGCCAACATTGGGGTTCCAGAGGACTTGATCCACACCCTTGAAGTCGGCCGTGGCCAGTGCTCCGTTCCACCGGCGCCGCACCTCCTCGACGGGGAGCAGCTCTGAGTTGTTGGGGATTCCCATGTCACGGTACGAGGCAATGCTCTCCTCGCCGAACGACGTTGAGTCGGCGCGGAGCATACCCACCTCGTGGTACCAAATCTTGTACATATCATCCTGGCGCCAGAGGGGCATAGCCTTGGCCAGCATGCGCATGTAGAGGTGGTCCGGGTAGTCATCCCGGACGATCTTGTTGATGTCGTGAGAGGCAGCCCTGGGGTTTGGGAAGGCGGCGGTATCAAGAAGGGTGACCTTGACGCCGCCCTTCTTGATGAGGGTGAGGGCAGTTGCGGCACCAAAGTTGCCAGCCCCAATGATGAGGACAGATGAAGAAGCCATGACGAATTATGCTTATGAAGACGGAGGAAAGGGTGTATAATAAAAGAGAAGAAGAGTCTTTGCGAGTTATCCAATTTGCAGTAATTGGTATTTCGAGGACTCCTTGGTAGCAGGAGAATGGCTCGTCCGAACATTCGTGAGAACCTCCTCTGACGGGCGCGAGGTGCCATCTTTATATTTTAAACTTCCTTTCATCCCACACACCCCCCCTCACCCCCGACGAGCCAACCCAGTTCCGGCCCGGGCTTCGGAGGATCCAGATGAGTAGCGGTCGGGGGTGGGAGAACAAGCAAGCATGTATCCGTAGTCGAGCAAAGTTGGCCCTGCAAGTGTACATGGCAGCTAACTTACAGTAGGCGAGGCAAGGCGCGGTAAGGCAAGGCAGGCCATGGTAAGGCGACGCACCAGCCAACGAGCTATTCTTGGTCCCCCTCCCTTGACCCCCAGTTCCAGAATCCCAGGAGCCGGGACGACGCCAGCCACAAATCGATGGAGCCCTGGGTATCCACGTCTGCATGAATTCACCTGTTTTCTTTTCTTTTCTCTTCACCTTGTACGGCTACCCGACTGCACAGCTCAGCTTTCCTTGATCCTCGGTCACTTGTGGGTTATGTGCTGTGTCGCACAGTTACACACGTACGACGTTCCAAGAAAGCCTTACATTACATTTACGGGTCACACTCTCTACGGGGCCACGATGAGATGGGGAACGAGCGAGATTGACGTGTCCCACCAAGCATCTCTGTCTCAATCCTTTCCCCAATGGGCCCAAGGGCCAAAAAAAAACCAAGTAAAACACACCTGGAGACGGACAAAAAGGAGCGACAAGATGCGAGGGAAGAGAAAAAAACAACAACAACAACAACGGACACCGACATTGTCAAGCGACTTGTGGTGGGCACGAAACTTGTACCATGCCACGAGGTACCTCCGGGGCTGGCTGGAGGTGAGTTACACCACACAGCCTGGCTTGTGTTATGAGAGAGACGAGAAGAGGAGAGAGAGATTCCTCGGACCGCTTCGTCTTCTGATTTGCCTCCCGCGGCGTTTCCACCCTCCCTAATTCGGAAAAAGTAATATATCCCAGCAGCTAAACTGTAAGGTTCCGCCTCGCTCCATTTTCTCATGCCGCACTCGGGATGGTTGGTGCGTCTTTCGTGGCGGCGGGTGGACGTACGCTGGATACTGAGATGTTTGACGCTTCTGGACACCCGCACCAGATTGCCTGTTTTTTTTTTTTTTTTTTTTTTTTTTTCGTTCGGCTGTCTTGTCAATGCCATTGTAGCTCCGCCTCGCTTCGTTAGTACTGGGAATCCTATCATACCGGCGGAGGGGAGAGGAGGGGGGATACATCGGCCTCCCGCCTTGCTAAAACCTAATTGCCAAGCTCCGCATGTGTCCATCATTATCGTGTGTGGTGGTCCTCTTTCTTTCTTCTTTTCTTTCTTCTTTTTCTTCTTTTTGTTGTTACGTCCTGGGCGGGTTGGCTATGATTGAACGTCCCGATGGTGGTCCCATACTGACGCTGCAGTACCGCCTATCATACACACATGCATATATACATACATACTCACATGGCACTCAGTCCCTGATGCAGCTACTTTGGGAATCTGGGCAAGGGGGAAAAATTCCCCACAAGCGCCACGCATTAGTGTATTCTCCTGTTGGGATCCCCACGAGATCTACTGCCACTGGGTTCTTCTTGTAGTTATCAGCGTCCATAGCAGCTGTATGATGCCCAGTCCGGATGTTTTACTTCGCCTCTTGACTCTTGTCTCGCGGTAAATGGCCAATAATGGTATTTAACAGCATGCCGTCACTGGCATCTGATGACATGTCTCGACTTAATATGGGCCCCCCATAACACACCGGTCTCCTTTGCCGTAGTTTCCTCATCAAGACAAACCAGGTTCAAAGACAAGACAAGACTAGGTAGGTAGGTAGGTAGATCAAAATTCAAAGACAAGGGGAGCACTTGATCACCCCCTGAAGTTATGTAGTTTACACCCCCCTCCACTCTTCGCATCGCTTGTGCTGGAGCGTACACATCCCCCTCGGCCCTTGTCTCATCTGTCGTCTCTCCGTTTTCTTTTTCTTTTAAAAATACTTTTCTATGATTTGTTTTTCTGTTGCGACAACTCTGCCGGAGTCTTTCTGACCCATGCACGCCCTCGAATGCTAATGCTCTAAGCCCGCACCGTTGAGGAGCCACGTGCGCCACTTAGGGTTGCAAAGACTGTTCTCGACTGAATAAGTATGAGTACGATTTGTGAAAACGTGTGTGTGGAGAAGAGTAGATTGACCATTGAGATCGGATCGCAAAGCCAGACACTTTGAGGCTCCATTCAGCACCCTTGATCATGGGCCTCACCAGTCGGTGCCCAATCAGACCGGTCACTGCCCCTGAATCCTTTGCCTCCAATGACATCGATATTACCGGTCGCTCTCGTCACCGTGCTTTCTGTTTACCCATGTGACTGCACCCCAAGTGGCCCGTTCTCCTTGATCTCCGAGACTACTTTATGTATGTTGGTATGGCTCTCCATCCATGATCCTGGTCCTAGGGGTGATCCCATAGGGCAAGGGCATCGATGTGAGATGCGCGTAACACTCCCAGTGGCATTTACACAGGGCCTCCCGGCATCTCCCATGACGAGACTGATCACACACACGCGCGCGCACGCACGCGCACCACACTAAGCAATTCACAAGCCATTATCCTGCGCGTCATTTACGCGCTGCCGAGGCTTGAAGCCAAGAAGTATGTTCAGCCCTCCTTGTCTTCCTCATTTCTTTTGCCAGTAGTAACTTGGGATGAGTATGGAGTGAGCTATGGGCCTAGGCTTTGGGTCCAATTCTACTTGGATCTCTATGAGGCAGGGGTGGTTTCTTGCCGCCTTTGGGTATTTTAACATGGACCCCAGTGAAAGGGTAGAAAATTGAAACACGTTTCACCGGCAGCGTAGCAGTGCTTCCTTCTTCTCGAAGGATTTGGCACAGATCTGCTGCGGTGGTCGTATGACTCCAATCTCTCTCGTCACAGCTATGCGCCCAATACGTAGTGGGTTAATGAGGCGAAGCTGTTCCGTCTATTTTGGACACCCAAAGCCTTGTTCTTATCTTATCCAAGCAAATGGGTGGATGGCCCGTCCCGAGTCCCCGTCCGGGCATGTAAGTTGCAACCCAATCTTCCTTTTTTATATATATATTTTTTTAACCAAAAAAAAGGGTGTGCTGGCGCATGGAGTGATTGCTTATTTCCCCTCAGTTGGCTAGCTGGCGGTTGCTGGCATTATGACCGGTCAAGGTCTGACGACTGACCGGTTGAATCCATCCGTACGATGATAAGTAAATACGCAGGTAAAGATAGTCCCCCCCACAATTCAACAGGGAACTGATATTCCCCGTGTTATCGGTCTATCGCAGGGATGGAGTTCTTTTCCGAGCGGAGGCAACCTGAACCTCGTGCTGACAGTTGGTCAACAAGCGCATTCTCCCGCCAATACTTGCATTTGCTTCTTTTGACTCCTGCATCTTTGGTTGCATTATTCCGGGAACCCGCAGGTTCTGGACGAAAAAAAAAAGGGTCCCCGCCATGCAGGTTGAAGTCGGTCGGACTAAACCCGCACTTGCTTGGGTGGCTGGTTTAAAACGGCACTTCGCCTGACGTCGTCTACTACATCGGCATTTGGATGTCAAACGCAGTCATTGGTGCATGCATGCCCGGAAGCTCTGGATGATTAGAGCTGCCTCGCAATGCTTCACCGGCCTTTATCCCCCAATCACGTTTAGTCTAGAAGGGATGGGCAACTGACCGGTCATGCCCATGCAACCCCCAAAAGGAAGCACATGTTTAGCTCCTGACCGGGACCTCGTCATGTCACGACACGATGCTTCACAGTGGCCTTATGTCTTTCTAGACCGTCTCTGCGGGCAAATTTTCGCTTCTTGGGTGGGTTTGGACACCCGGGAACGTCGCATCTCCAGGGTTTTCTGTGCTTATTGCAATGTTGCCTGCGTGCAGGGTTAGCGTATTTGTCAATAACCTCCGCTGGTCCAGAAGCGCCAGAGGGACGATGTGGCAAGCATACGCGAATGATGAATTCCGGTCAAATAGAATTAAATTGCCATCTTTATCCACCCCACCCTTGTCGCAGCGATGCGCGAGGGGGCAGTAGTACGAGCCCTTGCCCCTCTGTTTAAGTGCCTCCATGTCGATGCGGGCGAACTGCTCATCCTCGTCATCTGAGTCGTCCGAACCGCTGAAGTTGCCGGGTGGCGAGACCTGGCTGGGGGAGAGCTGCGCGGCGGGTGGCAACATCTTTTGGCCGGTATTAGCTTTAGTATCTACGTCGAGTGCCAATCTCGGCGGCTGCGTCAGAGAGTTCCGCTTCACATCGTGGACCGCTGGGAAACCTGTCTGCTCCTGAGTGACTAATTCTGGAGCTATGACTGGAGGGAAGGTTCCCCAGATTTCCTGGATGTCATGGGAAAACTTTTCGGTCAGGTCCCGAATTTTACTGGCAAGGGAGCAATGTTAGCTAGACAAAGCTCGGCTGGATCAAGGGGTATGGTATGCCAGTGTCTCACCAAAGTTTGCGATGCTCCAAGTCCATGTTTACTATGCCGTTCAAGTCAGAGACGTGGTGATCTCGCTTGGACTGCTCATGCGCTTCGACGACAGCCATCTCCACATGGGATCCGGAAACCAGGTTGGCGGTCAGGCGGGACCACACTCTTGCAGCTTGGGTCAGATAGTCTCCCATGTCAGAAACTAGAGTCCTTGAGGGTAATCTTCCTTCAGATACAGAGCCGCTTCGTGTTGACGGCGCGGGCGTGGTAGTGGCAACCTCCTTAGCCGCAATTTCCAGTTGGCGCCGGACCAAAGTTTCCAGGGAGCTGGTCGTTGGAGTAGCGCCATTGATTCCGGACTCGAAAACGTGCACCACGGAAGGGATCGACATGGTTGTAGGTATGGAGCGATGGGAGAAGGTTTAGTTTACTTCAGACTATCCGCCGCCGAACAGAGCCACCGGCTCCGACCCAGTGCACTGGGCCAACCACGCGGGACCTAGTGTTGACGGGCACTTGTGGCACCGAGACTAAACAAGGGAATGCCCGGGGGGCAGCGTCGGCGCGGCGCGGCGCGGCGCGGAGACAGCGGGAGCGGAAAAAAACCTTGACGGGGAAAGTAGAGGCAACCCGACACGAGGGCAAGGGCGAGGGCAGTGTCTCTCAGGGTATAGTAGTGGTAGATAGCAGAACCGAGACCGAGGGCTTTTTGGGGGGTAGGACTCGGCTCTCAACAGAAGAAATGGGATGCGCAGAACGTGCGTGACCGACCGGTAGATATTCAATGGGCTGTTGCGTGGTACCTTTCTTGAGCGGGCCAGCTCTAACGGGTCGGCTGCACACACCTCAACAATCGATTAGGAGCCTGCTTCGGATATCGGCGGGGGGGAGAGCGGCGGAGATGTTTCGACGGCGTGACGACGAGAAGATGGACGAGACGAACGGCGAGACGCTCCTCTCTCAGTTGCACAGGAAACCCCTTGGAATCTGCTTCTTATGAGGCTGGTGAGAGGCAAGACACGCGGTGCCGGGCACGGGCACAGCTTTTTTTCGTATGAGTGATGGGAGACGGGGGAAGAGACAACAAACGGGATGAGAAAAGAGACAACAAGACCATAGTAACGCTAATGCATTGGGCGACGCCATCACCTGCTTCATAGGCCGATAGCATGTACCACCAAGGGACTGCACTGTCTGGCGTACAGTATACACCGTGCCGGAGCTGTTGTGCCCCATTGTGTCCAGCCTAACCCGGCGGCCTGAGGTTGGGCCCTGGGTCCTGGGGCCCTGAGACCCCGGGACCCTGACAATCCACACCCTCCCTCCCACACTCACACAACTCGTGTACGAATCGCGCGCGGGTGTCAGACTCATTCGACGCTAATCCTGGTCCAGCTTGCCTCCCATCTGGCACCCCCATCCGCATCCGTTAGTCTCGATGGTCGGTTTTGCCGCCCGTTGGTCTACCGCCCACATGTGGTCCGTTCGGTCTCCCGCCCGTCGCCCGCTACCCGTCCCCATCTACGCGTCCCCAAGGTCTCAAGATTGTCTGCGACCTTGGCTGTCCTTATGTAGCTACCCAGCACATGTCTCCGTCCCACCCCTTGTTCCGAGACCGACGCCAGAGGCGCGTGAGGCGCGGCAGACGAGGGGTAGGTGAGATTCTCCCGCAAATTAGAAGCCTGCGATCGCTGTCTGGCAACACAAGGTGCCACCATCGTGAGGCGGCGTGCTGCTAACCATTGGAAAAGCATCGTTCAAACCACGGGTGCCAAGACAACGACAGGCCCGGACGGTCGAGAGCCTACTGAGTGTGGGGAGCACCACCGCGTCCAACCACCATGCTTATTTTTTCCACACTGGCCGACCTGGGGGTCTATTGAGCTGGTCCAGCACGCTGGCGACCCTACTCGCCTTTTAATGCAGGTACTCTCCCCCAGACTCACACCACGACTTTCGCGCTCTTTCTGACTCTGCTCCAACGCCCCTTGAATTGTCTCCTCTTTCGCCCCTTTCGCTTCTCTCTTGTTCTCTCCTTTCGCCCCCGCAATTCTTTGTGGTCCCTCCCCCCCTTTCTTCCCAATCCACTCTCGGCGGCTGCGGATTTTTGCCTTGAAGCGAACCGCCCTGTTGGTATCGATAGGACGCGCCTTGAACGAGAGAACATTGTCGCTCCCCCCTAACCCCGGCGCTTCTACCCGTTCTCTCTCTGGTCCGTGGCACTCATTGTCACCGCGCTTTTGTCCACTCTCTGGTGTTTGATCCCCTTGTTGCCGCCTGCCGTCCTTGCACTTTGCTGTGTTTCCTGCTGTTGTGACCCGACTACCCGGCGACCTCCGACAGGTCTCGTTGCTCTGTTTCCTGTTTCCTCCTCTCTCCGTCAACTGCATAACGCAGCCTTGCTACTGCAGGCTCACCGGATCTGCCCCCTGACGTGTCCCAGCAGTTTGCCGAGCCTGAGCGCGGCCAAGCTGCTCGGATGGACGACTCGCCAGGCTCTGACCGTCCACTAAAGCGTGTCAAGTATGCGCAACAGGACGAACAGCCCATTGTCACCCTCCCGGTGAACATGGCCACGGGGACCATTAGGCCCGACGACCTGCCTGGGTCTGTGACCGAGGCTCCGTTGTTTGACACACCGTGGTCGCTGCAACATGGGCTGCCGTCCCCATCACAGATGCTCCTCACACTCTCCGATGACATGAATACAACAGCTTGGGTCCCTGTCCTCCCAGGTAAGGAAACACATCCTCCAACACGCCCCCAACCATCACCATGCAGTACCACACTGCTCTCTTCTCTCTCTTGCTTCCACTTCCCTCGCTCAAGTCAGGTGCAGTCTGGACCCGTCACTTCTTCCCTCCACAGGCCTAGTGGAGGTATCAAGAAATGGGTCCTGCGGCCTTGGTGGTATCCCCAATGTCTGTGGGAAGAGAGACAACAAAGATGCACCCACCCCGCCCACTTTCTTGTTCTCACCTTCATCCAATCCACAACCCTTTCCCTGTTATCCCTCTGTTCCCAAACACATTGCCTCCCCGATCCTGTTCAAGGGAGTTCAATTTGTTCAGTATCCCGATCATGCCATGGTCGGCTACAGAGTCAGTGAGCTGACATTCCATGCAGCATCTCAATCTGCAAGCCTCGACATAGAGCTGCCGCCTGCCTCTACACCTTCTCACCTACCATCTCTTCCTCACCCAGCTTTTTATCAAGCTCACTTGCCTCGATTACTTCCCGCTCGTGTGCCTGAACCATCAGATACACATCCTCAGGCCAGAGGTGTCATCTCAAGGCGACCTCCAAAGACCTTGATCAGTCCCTTCACTGATCGTGAGGATCGATTGATTGAATCGACCGTTCCTCGTTATGCCCGACCTGAAAATGGCCAAGTGAACGGTTACGTCAAGTTCAATTGGCCATCAAGGAGGCCATCCATCCGGCCCGCTGAAGCTCATTCCAACGGTGTCATAGAAGAAGTTATGTCAGAGTCTTCACAGCAGTCAACAGCCAGTCGTAGTCCCTCCACCAGCCTAATCAACATAAACCTGTCGTCAATGCAACCCATGACGAATGGAGGAACAATGTCGCCGTCATTTTCAGAGGCCTCGTGGAGTTTGCTGCCATCACCGCCAATGGTCTCAGTTTCACCTGTTTCTCTGCCAGAATCATCGATGCAACTTGTTCCCAACAACGAACCTCGAATGTTGCCCCCTCACTTTGGGTACCAGGCCAAAATGGACGCCATGGATAGACGTCTATGGGATTTCTGTATGTCTTATTTTCTCTCCTTCTCGTCTCATTCCATCATCCGGTGTCTGTCTCGAAGATGCTTTTCCACATTTGTTTCATTGTCACTTTCTAACATTTTTGTAACAGACATAAAAAATTGGTGCCCCGGCAGGAGTGTCCTCGCGAACACAAACTTGTGGCTAAAAGATTTTGCCCAAATGCAACAGAATGATGGCATCCGTGCTGCTATCCAAAGTTTGGCCGGTGTTTATATATATGATTACCTCCCCGACGAGCGGATTCGGCAGCGCATCAACGAGCGATATGTACGGGCTGACGAGCACTTTTCTAATCTTCTCGCTGCACCATCCAGCTTTGAAGTTGGAAAGGGCAACGAGGTCGTCACAATGGCTGTTATTCTCTCTATGCAAGACGTGAGTAGGACCGGGACCGAGCTCTCTGCGATGCATGCTGACATAATATTTAGATTGTTCTTACCGAGCGTCGCCTCAAGAAACCATACCAGCCCCGCTGGTTGGAAGGGTTTAAGCAGGGCGAGCAGATTCTTCAGCTAACAGACCCCGGAAGTCGATTCTGGAAGGACAACAATATCCAGCTGGATTCTCTCCGTATATCCCAGTCCATAATTGTAGGCCGAGCTGTCATCCTCGCTCAGCCCATGATGGCACTTCCTTCACCTGAAACCCTTGTGCCGGAGGAGGAAGCATCCAGATTTGGTTGGCTCCTCTACGGCACAGAGAGAGATATGTATGAGATTCATGGGGGGTGTGGATTCTCAAAGAAGTTACTGCACACAATCAGCCAGGTCACATACTGTGCCGCACGGTTGCAGCAGGAGCCAGAGAGCAGCGTTGTACCGATCACTGCCAAGTACCTACATCGCGAGCTCATGGAGATGCGTCAGTGGAGTAGCGAAGGAATTGATTGGGATCAGGCACAAGAGCGCCCTCAACCGATCACCTGGGTTCGGGGAAAACCAGATCGCTTTCAGATTGATACAGACCAAGACATGACTGATGTGACTGCCGAGGCATGGAGGATCGCTGTGATTATTTATCTCCAGTGCCGACTTTTCAGGTAAGTTTTGACACGACTTTCAGAGGTATTAGTTCTTGCCGATTACTTGCTTGGTCTATGTTCATACTAGCCATCAGCGGCACTCGTCACCTCACAATCGCAATTTAAGGGGGTTGCTAACTGGGCTTTCAGATTGCCTCGCCGCCATCCCGATGTTCTTGCTAACATGTCGGATCTTGCTAAATGCATAAATATTATGCCTACATCTGGATCACATTTTACCGCTCAAGCACCCCTTCTCCCGGTTTTCTTTTTGGGGCTGATTGCCACGGTGCCTGAACACCAAGATGTCTCCAAATTTTGGTTTGAGGCAGTGGTTAGGACACCCGTTAGAAGTGTAAGTTCAGGTTGTTTTTAAATCGTTGTTTCATTATGCTAGGCAGTCTGGTTCTGCTGCTCATCATTTTACGGCTATTACTGTACAGATTAAGATGCTAACCAACCCTCCCAGAGTGTGCCACCACTCTATCAGGCATTAAAACGCATCTGGACCTGGATCGACACCGCAGTCGAAACTCCGTCTATGGACATGTCAACATTGCCCAAGTCTATCGGTATGAGGAGCCCTTGGTGGGAAGACCTCGTCGCAAATGTCCATGACAAAGAAGAAGAGACCCTGTGTCTCACATGAATGGCAAACAATGCCCATCTATCATCCTCCCCAAAAGTCCCGTGTGGTATTTCCTCACAAAAAACATCGCAGCATTATCTTGCCCGCCTTTTTTGGTGTAATTTTAACACTTCATTGGAAGTGAAACGTGTAGTCCACTGCCAGCAGGCTTAGTTGACTCCAGAAACGGCGCTGTCTGCGTCGTCACGTTGGTCTTTATCACCCTTGCGTCGCACAAGGTATTGGCCTACCCACTATCAGTCAGCATAAAATTCGTAATCAAGAGCAAAAGGAAAAACAAAAAAAAAACATACGGAATTCGGAGTCTGGTGCCTGCCAAACATCAACGACGCTCAGTCCTGCCTTATAGCACATGAGGCGAACGCTGTCCTCGCCATACTTGTGAGAGTCGAACCAATCAAACTCCTCGCCCTTCTTAATGATGCGACCAATCTTGGTCAGTTCAATGTCATTTTTTGCCCGGAAGTAAAAGCGGTGGCGAGTTGTGGGTTCCTCCTCAAGTTGAGCTAGGAATTCCCAGTCCTCTTCTTTGAACCACTCCTCGCCTACAAGTCGGTTCGCGTGGGCGAACCCGTTGAGAAAGAAGGCTCTGTATAGATCGTCGCATTGATGATAGGCGGCCCAGATTTTCTCACGATTGTTAGGCAGAACATGACCATCCATGCCAATGAGCAGGAAATCGTCGGGACGGAGGGCATTGGCCCAATACTTCAGATGTGACAGCGCCTCGGGCCAGGGGTCATTGCACAAGACAGATCCCAGGGAAAGGAAAAGTCTGGGGGACTTAATCGCCTCAAGGTAGTTCATTCCATCTTGGAAAGATCCCCAGATGCCGGCACACGACACAGTCGAGTCAGCAGACGAGTGCTGCTTCACCAGGTACCCAATGTTCTGGTGCAGCGAAGTCTTGGAAATGTCAAGAGCAAGGTACTTTGTTGATATCTTGGCCTTGTCCAAGGCTGCCAAGAGATGACCAGCCTTCCTCGTATCGCTAATTTGGTCATGTCAGTCACCAGGTAAGCTTACAGTGGAAGTGTGGAGGTGGTGGGGTGGTGGAAGCGTGTTTTGATGCAAGGGAATACTAACCCGGCTCCAAGGTCGATGACAGTTACTCCCTGCTGGAGACGCGCAGCAATCTTGGCACCGTTTTCGTCAAACAGCTTCATTTCATCGTGGGTTTGGTAAAATTCGGATGTGAAGATGATCTCATTCCAAATTGGAAGGCCCACGTCGTCGTACAGCAATTCGTCTGGCAACACGGGCTTGGCCTTCTCCGAGTACGGGGCCTTTAGTGTCTCAATCAATCGATCGTTGACGAAGTCATACATTCGACTGCCGCCAATATCGACGACTGTCCCATTACGGGGGGCGATGTTATCGACAGCCATTGTTTCCGTAGAGAAAGGGAATTCGAAGGATGGTGACGGGTTCAAGTGCGGATTAAAGGAAGGCGAGGAGAAGGAAGTGGTAAAGCCAGGCTCGGGCTGGGAGAGCTGGACTTGGACGTTGGCAACTAGCCTGGAGGATCGTTGTTGGCGGCGCAGGCAAGGGGAATGTTGCGTCGTAAATGGATCGAAGAAGTCGTGGTGGAGAGAGAAGGAAGATCATGCGATTCGACACCCGCAACGAGATCTTATATACCCCGAGCAGTCGGTACCTTGTTTGCTGTCCGTGAATCACGTCGGCAAAACCGACCGATCAAAGAGAGAAGAAGGCAGATGACACACGCGACCGAAGCGGCGGGAACGAACTGGGAGGTGTGGTGCGTCTTTGTTTACCTGACTAGGAGGGCGAGTTCGCTCCATACAAGAGAGGTACCAAGCACAGCATTAGGAAGCAAAAAGCTCGAGCAAGACTTCTTGGTCGCGCGCGTCGCAGCAGCAAAGAAATTTCAGGCAGTAAATCTCGACGGAACAAGTCACGCCCGCCGCGAGAGATGAGATGATGGATGACCTTCGTCGACGGGGCCTAGCATGCGTAGTAATTTGAAGCGAATCTTGGCTATGGCCGGGGCCTGGGCCAGAAGTGGTTCGTCCTACATTAGGGCGATGCATGGAGGGTGGCATTGCTTTCCAACATGCCCGCCCTCCACCGTGACATGGGGCCCGCACCTGCTGGGGAAGAAAGTGATCCTCTTTTTTTATTTATTCTCTCTCTTTTGCTGTCTGTTGTCTCTCTTTTGTCCGGACTAGTTAGCGTGCTATGACTTCCCGCTAGTCCCCAGTCTTGACACTAGCCCGTACCTCACCCTGCCCTGGCAGACCGATTTCTCTTTACTGATCCACTTTGCGCCGGGGCTTGACGGGGTTCAGTTTCGGCTGTCACAATGAGCGGGAAAAAGCCACACGGAAGGGGTGGGTAGTGAGGGTTCCAGAGAATGGACAAGCGGCGTAATCAAGAGAGGGTGTCATCATGGTTGTTGAACTTGTTCGGCCCCACCGAATCGACACAAAATGCTTCTAATTGAGGACCGTTCCGCCAATCTCCACGTGTCCCTAACCTCACCAGAAATTTGTCCCCTTAGGCGTCCGACAGTCTGGGAGGCTTAAACGAGGTGACTGGTCACTTTGGCGCTTAGGTCAACAACTGTCCAAGTACTGGCCGTGATTCCCGATCCGGGCGGCTGCACTTCAGTGGCGCTCCCCACCCCCTGGTCTGGAAGAATGCACGTCATGGTTCAAGACGAGACAAGGGCATGACAGGCAGTAGAATAGCGTGGTTTCCTTTTGAAAGCTTGATTGGGTATGATGCGATTTACTAGGCTTAGGTGGTGAATCGATTTGATCTTCAATGCAGACAGACGACGCCAACGCTGTTTCCAGCCTGGTGATGAGGGTTGTGCCGCGATGAGTTATGTGGGAAAAAAAAACCAGAGAAGATCGCTGTGAGTTGATTAGCATGCAAGGCTCGGGACGACTGTGGAGCATGGAGATGGAAACGCAATTAATAACGGGTATATATGTCCATTGAATCTGGAGCCCACTGGGAAACAGTAAAAACACGTAGGCGGGCTTGACCGCCGGTTGAATGGGTATTTAACTTACTCTTCAGCCCCAGCACCTGGATCCCTTCTCTCAGTGTCGCCGCGCAAGTCCACCGCCAGAAGATACGTATGTTACAACATTCAGATCATTATCGCACCTCAACGGCCTGTCACATGGCTGTGGTGGGGTAGGGCACACCGGGGGACGGCGATGCGGATGTGGATGTGGATGTGGATGTTGTGAATTGTGGATAATGAAGAGTTGGAGTCGGAGTGGATGGATGAAGGGAAGGGGACAGAGAGGGTGGGGTGGAGAAGAGGCAGGGGGTATGGAATGGTATGGAGTAATTGCAGCTGGACGAGGGTGGTGGTGGTGGTTGAATTGGAAATAGGTAGGCAGAATGAGAAACAAAGCTCAGACAGACAGGACTAGGACTAGGACAAGGGAAGGGGGGGGGGGGGGGGGTGGGGGGGGGTGGGGTGGGGGGGGGGGGGGGGGGGGGCGGGGGGGGGGCCCTCGGTGAGGGCCCCAGGGGGGCGGGGCGGTGCTGGGCGTGGGCGGGGAGGGGCTTGGGTGGAGACAGCAACAAAAAACGGCCGGGGCATGGCGGGGGAATGAAGTGGCGCGGGCGGGCCAGGTCGAGTAGGCGGTGAGGTGTGCGGGGCCTACGGGGGGTGGTGGACAT
>JAHVYB010000131.1:0-107242 GCA_020623695.1 Calonectria henricotiae | reverse complement strand
GGATGGAGGGTGTAGTAGGGGTGGAAGAAGGGGGGGGGGGGGAGGGTGAGGGGAGGGGGGGGGGGGAAGGAGAGGGGTGGGAGGAGTGGGGGGGGAAAGGGGAGGGGGTGGGGTGTAAGGGATGGGTGGGGGGGGATGTTGAGGAAAGAAAAGGGAAGTTGGTAAGGAAAAGAGAAAGAGGGAGGGGGGGGGGGGGGGGGCGAGGGGGGGGGGGGGGGGGGGGGGGGGGGGGCCAATTGGGGACGGCACTCTTGGGAGTTGACACGACGCAGCTCTGGGGCGGCTCTCTGGAATAGCGCCCAGGTTGTTGGAGATTGCGTTGCGGTGGCGCAGTAGCTGTGTTGATGAGAACCGAAGAAAAAAATCGTCGGGGAATGAGCGGATAAACTAGAGGAGGGGGCGTATCTTGTCGATTCGGCGAGCAGGTTGTCGTGGCCTTAGGGGTGCTGCAGACATGATACATGATACATGATACATGTACACGAGTTGGTTGATACCTACCTAGACATGCAGAAATCAAACATACCTAATACCACGGTCAAGCCGCGCCTGGAACGGTATGTGTGGATGTCGCCAGACGTACACACTACACTAGAGGGATAGGTTAGGGATCGTTGGATGAGAAGGGGGGAGGGGCACGAGGCCAAACAGAGAAGGGAGGGCATGGGGTTGTCATGGTCTTGATGATGCATGCGGTGCCTGTCGGGAGACAAGAAAGGGAAAGGATGGGCGTATTTTTGCATCGGTTGGTTGAGCCTTTGAGATCGCAAGCCGCCTGGCTTAACCCAGCTTTGCTGCAAGTGTTTACATTGAAGGCGGCCGCAATCGATGTCGCGAGCAAACTCTATCTAGTTATCTCCCGACCCTCAAACCGGGCTGCCAACGATGTATGTATCCCGTCGAGGGGGGCGGGGCGATGTGTGTGTGTGTGTGTGTGTGCGCGCGCGCGCGCGTGTGTATGTATGTCTGAAATGTGTGTCCGTGTGTGCGTGAGGAGGTGAGACCTGCGTTAGAAGCCATAGTCCCTTTGGATCTGAGAGGATGAGAAAGGAGGGGCCAGCCAGAAGCGACAGCAAAAGGGCACAGCACTCAGTACAAGACAGAGCAAGGGTCCGGGCTTTGGATGGGATGGGATGGGATGGGATGAGATGAGATGGCGGTGGGCGACCGTCTCTTTGTCTGCATGAATATGGATATACTGTCGCATGGGTTGAGGTTAATGGTCGTCCAATTCGGGCGGAAACGACTTTTTTCTCTGAGTGTGTTCCACACTCTTGGGTGGCATGCTGCCCTTGTGCTTCCAAGGGGACGGCGACGAGGATGCCATGGGGGATTACTGCATCTGGTGGCCTGCTGCGTTCCAGGGTCGAACGGTGACGTTGTCTTGCTCCAAAGGTCCCCTTATCCACCCCCGGTTTGCATGACATGGAAATGTTGTCTTTCTACTCCAGCTTCTTTCGGCGCTTCGGTGTGGACAACTGTGTAACCCCCCTGGCACCTCTTATCCCAAAATGGTCGGCTCCTGCAGAATCACGTAAAAGGTCCATGACAGCTTGATGGAGCTAACGACTCCCCTGACCCAGCCTTATGTTGTGCAAGGCCCCCGCGAAATGGAAGGGGGGCAAGACTAGGGCCTAGAGGGGGCTTCGATTACCTACCTATTAGAGCAACCGTTCTAGCATGGATGGGATCGACAAAATGAAAAGGCGGGCCAAGCTTTGAGCAAACAACGACGGCGGGCCGTCATGACGGTTGATTTTCTTGTTGAGACGATTTCTTGCAAGGTAACAGAGAAGTTGATCCCTGGCTCTAATGAGCGCTTCAACACCCCTCCTCCCCGTCCGTCCCGCTCCGCCCCGACGGAGGCCCAGGTGGTCGCACTAGAGCACGAACAACAAACCCATCCGAGCTCGGGGGCCATAGGCTGTGAGAAGAGCCAGGCTGACCCTGACTTGTGCTGACCCTAGATGAAAGGGGGGCAGATTTTATACGGGAAGGGACCCGGGAAGTCTCGAGGCGGGTTTCCTTTTTCTGTTATTTTTATCAATGTGTGAGCAACTACGTGGGTACGCGCCTATGCCCTCCGAGAGCCAAGGCCTTGGGAGAGAGCCCGAACGGGGTCCCTGCCGACCTTCAGTCTCGGCGAACACGGACCGATCTATCATGATGAGAGCCGCATAGCGGCGACATTTCGAGCAGGCAAGCAGGCGAGACAGCCAGGTAAAGCGTCTAGGTACGTACCCGGCCAGCCGCGTCCGGGCGCGAGGTACCCCAAAGACATGTCCAAAGGCCCTCATTTGCTCATCCAGGGATGTGCAGTGTGTACTTGCTTTTCCCGCGTCAGACTCGGGCGTTGTGCTGGTGCTCTGTTGTGTGACCCTCCCCTGGGTCCCGATCGAAGGGGTGGCTCTTTTGCTTTCCCGACAGACTGGTAACCTTCATTACCAGTCCCTCATCGGCTCGTTTCCGAGTGCGTCAAAGGAAGCTCTCATTCGATAATCGCACAGGAGCACCCTCTGAAAAGGTCAACCAACCGCAGCCGTTGGGGTATCCTGCAAGCGACCGTGATGAGGGGGCCAGTCAAGGTTGGGGGACTGACAGGGGGAGACCATGGTCTTGCTTGCTAGACATGGGCATGGAGGCGTGGGAGCATGGGTGTAAGTCAGTCCGGCTGTCGATTCAAATCGGCAACCGCTTTTGCTAGTTGGGGGAAGGTGGGTTTTGCCTCGGAGCAAGCAGGGCAAGTACAAGCAGAGAAGCGCAGGCATGAATGAGCAAGGCCTTCTACGCCGCCCCGGGCGTGCCCGAAGCAGCCCCCCATCATGATGGTGCATTGTATTGCATGTCCGAATGTATTATGTATGCATGTAGGTAGGTTTGTGCGGACGCACATGTCTGTCCACCAAGGCATGGCCAAGAAAAGCTGAACGACAAAGAGAGGCAGAGGCTCAAGCAAGTTGGGCTCGACTCGGCACGCACGGCCGTGTCAAAGCCGCAGCTAGACACACGATAATGAATAATAGCTCGAATGGTCGGTCTAGAGCACCTCGGGTCAGCATCATGTCAGCGCGTCCTGCGTCAAAGGCCTCGTTCTATCCTGTTCGGCCGACGGGAAACTCGGGACGGCCTGAGCGCATATACTAGCCATTCCAAATTCCAGATCTGCTGTGGGATGTGAGACACAAATCCAAGACATTGCCTTTTTTCTTCTCGGAAAGACTGCCATTTAACCAGCTAACACAACTCATCATCCCCCACTCCACCCACTCACTACCTCGTAACTTGTTTTCGCTACCACTGTTGGATTGGACGGACGGATCATCCCCATGTCGGCCGTCGCCCAAATCCGCCAAGTAAGATGTGTGTCGAGGGCTCGCAGGGTCTCAGAGCCATCTCGGCCGATGCAGTCACGGACGAATGAGAAGCCAGAGAAACCACAGTGCAGCGATTTGAGGGAGTACTCAGGGCTACATCTACATTTCGACACTTATGCCATGCCACCACCACCACTACGAAACACGACCACCCCCGACGCCATCGCTTACTAGTTTCGCCAAGGGGTGTGTTGTTTGCAAGGGCCACCACAACTGAGGAAGAAGGGGAAAATTATGATACGACACCTCGCTTGGTTTGAAAATATGATTTGGGGATCATGGGTCTTGACTTTCCTTTGACAGCCATGGGCGTTTGCTTTTTGCCGCCGTCACATGCCACGTGGAATTTGATGGCTAATGCCCACTAGAAGAATGGGTATCAGAGTTCAAGCTGGCTTGAGACGATCCCGTTCACTCCAGTGCTGCTACACTGAGCTATTCGTGATTCGGGGGGGTGTCCGGGGGAGGAGACACAACCCTCAAGATTCGATCAATGTTTGAGTGTGGCTTCACATTGGTGCTATTTTGGTGCTGGAGGTCCGCCCACACACTCGCGAGATAGGTTCCGCACAATGGATCGTCGGGCTACTGTCGCTCTCATCCACTAAGGAGCGGTCCTTTTTTTTCAGGGCCTTTTTTCATATTTGTTTCTTTTCTCTCGTTAATTCATGCAGGCTGGCGGATCACACTTCTGCGAGACCGGCAGATGGCCTGCAGTGCCTGCGCAGCGTTGCTCTGGGTGGGGAGGCACAACTGGGTTGACGTGACGTGAGGGTGACTTGGGCTGGGGTGAGAGTCATCGGACGGGGCACCACTCCTGCAACCGGGAACTTGGTTGCAGGAAGCACACGACCCAGACATCGGCCCCCTGATGCAGTGACGCAGTGGTGCAGTGACGAGGTCAGCGAGACAAAAAGGTAAAAAATAAAAAAATAAAAAATAAAATATATATATATAAAAGGGAAATCCAAGCAACACCATCTAATACATCCCGTGTGCCATATTGGGATACGATGTATTACGGCCGACACAACTCAGACAATACCTGCTAATTAGAGCTTTAGCTACGAAGTAGCATAGTGCGAGACGCGGCCCAGCTTGCTCTAACGGCCGATGGGGCACGGCACGCAAGCAACGGTGGTGTTGCTAGCGCCCCCCATCCGTTAGTTGGGCATGGTTTGCTGTCACTCATTCATGACATGGAGCTAGGCCCCCATTCCATCCATGCCATACCATGCTAATGCTATGCACCATGGGTGCTGGCGTCAGGTCGCGGGCGGCTAGTGGCCATCTCGAAGAGGCCTAGAGGCATTCAACCACAAAAACTCAAAGTGTTCTGATGGCTGGCCAGGCGTACGCTAATGCTGACGATGCGCCAGGAGGGGGCGGGATCCGGCAACCAGCGGCGCCTAGGGATCGTCAAATGGGCAATTTGAGTTCATCGTTACCTCATCCATGTTCCCCGTCGAACCAGTTCCGTTGTCGTTGCAATCGCTCTGGCCCAAGGTGTTCTTCGGGGGAAGTGAGGAGCGCTTCCGGCAGCGGCAGCGGCAGCGGCAAGCTGTCGCTGTCACCCTGAAGTCGGCCCATCGGACCACCCAGCTCCGCAACTGCGCCGTTGCCCTCTGACACTGACCCTCGGCGCCGAAACCGTACCCCGTCGTCCTTGAAACCCCCTCTCCCTTCGGCACGGCCACGGCAAGGCCAGCTACCGGCTCTGAACCCCCCCCCCGGGCGCCTGTCTGCACCTGCGCTGCGCTCGACGACAGGGCCGGTCGAGACACGGCCGGCGTGGTGCGCGATGCTGGCTGTGTCTTGGGCCACACTGACGATTAACGCCCTCCTGCATCCAACGCACATCGTTGCTGATGCTGCCGGCCGCCGGGTTCAGACCGGGGATAACACGCGAACGAATAAAACAGGAGCGTTGAAAAAAAAAATTGGAAAAGGGAGAAGGGAAACACAATTAGCTGATTTAGTACATACCAACAGAGCATAGTTCGTGAAGACCCCGTGGGATGCGGGATCCGTTGAAGATAGCTACGTAAGCGCGGCCCCAGATATAACATACATCCATGACGAAAACAACCGCTCACGCCGTCCGACAAATAGCACACGGCACACAGCCACAGGGATCTTACAGAAGCGCCCTCCAAAGGACGCTCATCAACGTATCTAGTTTCATTAGCCTGGACGGGCCGAGATCAGCACGTACACGTCGAGGCTGTACGGCTATCCCGTTGCATCGTCTAATCGATGACACAACGAATGAGGCGGGTTGCCATCGGAGGGGCGTGGGGAGACAATTGAGGAGACAACAACGACACGAAACAAGAAAACAAAAATGCATGTTGTCTGCTCTCGCGGAATCGGGGCCGGGAGAGAGGGGAACCCACGCTGCCGGAGGGGACATTGTGCATACGGCAGGGCCTCTCTGTGGCTCTATTCATGTTTCGTTGGACCGTTTCGAACCGGCCGAGACAAACGAACAACGTATTCGTTTCGGGGCGAATAGCAATACATGGTTGAGCGGGTCGAAACCGCGCGACGTCTGCAGTTCGGCAGGAGAGCAAACGACACCGGACCCCTGGATACCTGGCACACCCCTGACAGAAGAAAGAGAAAGAATTGAATATGCCAACATAGGCGCGGTTAAGAAAATCACCCGCCATCCCTATGGAGACATATACCGCGCTCTGGCGTTTCAATTGCTCAGTGAATGGTCTTTGGCTTATCAAAAACAAACCCGATACACTACTGAGATGTGCCCATGCGTGAATCACGACGCTTTTTTTTTTTTTTGGTTCCCCTCTCCTCAGTCCATTCCGCTTCCGGAGAAAGTGGGCTACGGTTGGGGGTACTGGCCCTGTGATGTGAAATCAAGGCCGCATGATAGCTGGACGGTGTCGAGATTAGCCTAAGACGGACCCCCTTCTTCCCCACGATGTTACGACTGCCCCCATTGATTGCGAACTGCACGAAATTCACCATGGGCCCTAAAAAGCAGGAGGGGAGGAAAATTGTTCACGATGCGACGGCAGGACCCAGAAAGAGGGTCATCGCAGGGGGCGGACCGTAGGCGAACGAAAGACCCAATCGACGGCCCGTTGCCGAGTCCGAAACTTGGCTCCGAACCCGACTAGTTGAGGAACTAGTCGCGACCCGAACGATGCATGTTGGTTGCTCGTTTCAAGACCGTTGAAATGCGCGCTGGTTTCGACTGTGCTGGTGTGTGTACATACATCACATTGACCCGCTTGTTGTTGTCGCCAAGCCTGCCGTCTGCGGAGGGTATGTCAACCTGATTTACATGAGCAGCGAAAGGGGTGGTTGAAGACGAGCAAAATCCCCGTTGGAGAAAAGAAAAGAAGAAAAATTTCAATCCCTGTTTGCAGCATTGTGGATCTTGACAAGTGGCTACCCAACGGCTCGAGAGCCGCATCTTAAGCCACGTCAGTGTTGTCAGATGCGACTGCGTGTGAAAACGTGCCGGCTTGTGGGGGAAACAAGTGGGAAAATAAGGGAACGGGCCGCTAGGGAATCAAAGGGCAAGCCAAGAGACGATCGAATAAAAATCCAATTAAAACAAAAAATATTGGCCAAGGGCGCAAGAAAGAAAAAATTGAACCAAAAAATACTTTCTCGAACATGTCTTGGACGCCTTGACCCTAGTGGGATCAAAGAGTATTGGTCCCCTGTCATCGACCGGGGTATTATTCCACACCATTTAGTCAAGGAATGGGCTGGTTCATTCTGGCAAGGCCAGGCGTCTTTTCCGGAGCAAACAATTGGAGACAGATATTGACTATCCGGTTTTGACACCGGCAACCCCAATCGCAAGGGGTTCCCTCTATTACTCCCCAGATGCTAGCCTAATTTAGGCACACCCTTATGTCAGGTTGCAACACGTCAAGACCGGGTGGCTGACTCGTTAATACCACTTCCGACTCTTTGCGCAGCAGGGTGGCTGCCGAATTGCCTGCCTATTCTAATGACCCCGTCCAATCGTGACGAATCTGGCCGTTGTTGAACTTGACCGAATGATACTACTTGCTCTCTAGCCTCCCGTCGCGCCCTTCTTGTCAAGCATCTCCCTGCCAGGAATTAACCGTCGCATTCCCGTTCACTCCCCCTCGTTACGCCCGATCTACAACTCCCAGAAGCCAGGGAAGAGATACTCAATCTTCTTCATCGACTCAGGGTTGCGGCCCTCGGGCTTGGTCATGAACTTGACCGCTCCCTGGGAGGAACCCTCCCAGCGCTTGCCCAAGACCAGGCCGCTGTGCTCCTGCTCAGTGAGACGATCGAGAACACCGGCCACCAGTCGCTTTGCATTTTCGACGTTGGCATGCATACACTTAATGACCATTTCGACGTTGACATCCTCAAAAGAGTGCCAGCAGTCATAGTCTGTGGCCATGCAGATGACCTGGTAGGCCATCTCAGCCTCGCGAGCCAGCTTGGACTCGGGGAGGGTCGACATGTTGATGATGGATCCTCCCCAAGATCGGTACATGTGCGACTCGGCACGGGTTGAGAATTGGGGTCCCTCTGTCATATACATGTCAGATTCATGTCTATAAAGATTAGTCTTGAAGATTATATCTTACCCATGACGATGAGGGTGCCCTTTCCGTGCAGGACAACGCCCTCACCTTCAAGCTCCTTAGCGCAGGTCTGGACTACGCTGGCCAGGCCAGTATCGAAGGGATCAGCAAAGCCGACATGGCCAACGAGTCCATTCTCGAAGAAGGTAAAGGGGCGGATGCCCTTGGTGCGGTCGATGGCCTGGTCGGGCACCACAAAGTCCATTGGCTTGATCTCCTCCTGCAGCGAGCCGACCGCTGAGAAGGCGATGACACATCGCACGCCGATGTGACGCAGAGCAGCAATGTTGGCCTGGTTTGGAACCTGGTGGGGGGGGAACTGGTGGTGTAGACCATGGCGGGCGAGGAAAGCGATGTAGGTGCCCTTGTGCTCGAGGATCTGAATCGGCGATGCGGGCGCGCCCCAGGGGGTGATGGGGTTGAGGACGGCTACAGGCTTAAAGCCTTCAAGCTTGCCAAGGCCAGTGCCACCAATGACGGCGATGTGGACGGGATCTGTGTGAGAGGTGTTTAGCTATTTCCATGCCTGCTTCGGATGCCTTGGGTGTCTTGGGGAGGATGGAGGGGGAAGGGATTGACGCATCACACACGTACGGTCAAAGGTCGTAGGGAGGTCATCCATCTTGGCGGCTGAACTAGAGGACGGTGCTTGGTTGTAGGATCCCGGTGAGGGCGTCGGGGAGAGGAGAGGGGATTCTATCTTCTCTTGAGGATGTTAACGCCTAAGAACGTGGCGGACGAGACTTTTTACCCCACCATCAACAGATGTGGTTGAGCTTTGCGTGATGGAGGGGTCGTGGGCCTCATGCTACCTTGCTATTGGCCGAGAGCTTCGAGACAAAGTGAGCGTTTTGCTTCCGTGTAACCAGCAAATAAGTTTCAAACTTAGTGGAAGCTTCATTGTCTATTGGGTGCTGGACGAGGCCTTTCAGGGCTGGTCCAGGTTCATTAGCCACAACACCTCTGTGTTCGAAACGTCCAGGCTTTCCCTCTGTCTCGAAGAATTGTCAATGTAGGGTAAGGAGAGGGGTCTAAATGTGGGATGCTGGCTTAACCCTCTCTCATGATGACATCACTGTATCTTCAGCAGCGAAAATTTTCCCCATGGATGCCCTAGAATAATCCTGCCCGGACGATTCAGATTGGGGGTCTCTCGGGGGCCATCCAGTGAGATTAGAGATGCAATGCTACCCAGGCGTGGTGAGTCTATTCGGTTCGAGGGGTACCTCTGTACCTTAATGTCTTGATACACAAATACTTGGTGCACGCGACAAGACCCGCACACACTGCGAGACAAACCCATTCCAGAGCCAGTCTGAATACCAGGCATTCCCGTGGGCAAAATAGTAAATGCGCAATTGGGCTATACTTGAAACTAAAGTGCTTTATTCAACCACTATTACAAAAAATGTCCATTGCAATGATTCACGTAGTGCCCCTCCACCTTGCCTAGGCCGTCATGGCAACTCTGAGAGGCGTTGGGCTTTTTGCTTACCAACCCCGCTAAAATTTTCCAACGTCGATCCACAAACTGAGAAACACACCTTCACCCACAAACACGTTGCCTACAGCGCCGCATCGCAGCTTTGAGATGACCACGGAGGACGCGATGACGCGACTACCAGACTACATGAATGTGCCCGCCGACGGCATCGAGGACGGCCCCGGCGAGACCATCGAGGAGCGATGCTTCTCGGCGGCCCTCATCTGCCTGGAGGGGCACTACACCCAGTCGCCTCCCATGGGCCCCCAGACAGCGGCAAGAGTGAGCTCCATGATCTCAAAGACCTTAGAAAAGACACATACTCTTAGAAAGGCCCGGTATGTACTGCTGCGTCGATACAGAGTGGACGCCGGCTAACAGATGCACATAGCGAAGCGCTTTCGAGGAACGTGGCTATCTGGATTTGGCTCACCAGAATATTCGCAGCCGCCATCCCGAGCCTTACGACAAGGTCTGTTGGGCCACTGTCGAGTCTGAATGACCCGGAGAAGGGCGTCACTCCGCAGGAGAGTACGGCTCTCATTGTCATGAACCATGCTTCAATCAAGGATGACCTGGGCACCTTGATCAAGCTCATGCATATTGCACGGAATCTACTTGTCAACGCAGAGCCCGAGGTGCCTCAAGACATCTGTGCTGCTGTTCACTTCGATCAGATGGTTTACCAGACCATTATTCTTTGTGTCAATGTTACGAGCAAAGGCTACGATGGTGAAATTCTGGACGAGACCCAGAGGCTAAAGCTTGGCGATATCACTGAACTATGTATGCTCTACTCCTTATTTTCCCGATTGTGTTATGACTAACAACCATAGACAAAAAACTCCTTGTCACATCGCTTCAACAGGCTCACAACTGGACCGCGAAACACGACCGGAACAAAATGTCGTTTTGGTTCGACGTGCTATTCGACGACGACGGCGTTCTGTCTGGATCCGAAGAAGGGATGGGCGACGGATCAGGATTCCATCCAGACGTGGCAAAACAGCAGGTCCAGCACTGGCTTGACCGCAACTCGAAGATGTGCGATAATGCCCGAAACCTGCTAAAAGACTATGCCGAAAACCAGGCAGACAAGCCCCCGGGAAACCTGGCACCTATCCGCCCTCTGGCATGGAACTGGCTACCGGATGGCTCCGTGGATGTTCCCGGCGATGTCGGGAACAGCGAGGAAAAAATTAACCCAGTATGGAAGCCGGATGAGACAGACAAGTTTGAGCAAGATCGTGCCTACGGCCGAGTGTCTCGTGAGATTGATACGTGGTGGCTTCGTGCCCGAGATCCCAACTATGAGGATTGGGTTGTCGGCATGCCTTCTGTGGAATTTGCCCAGAACCGTACAGAGCACTGTCGAAATAACCTAGTGCATAGATATGCTCATTCGTACGGAGCGGAGCATTCGCCGCCCCCAGGCGTTGTCGAGGAGGAAATCTCTGACCACGAACATTGCCCTCATTGTGAACACTGCGATCACGATCACGATCACGATCACGATCACGACGACGACGACGACCATGGTCACGATCATGAGCATGAGCATGAACATAACCATGAGCGCAACCATGAACATAACCATGAGCACGCCCACGAGCGTGACCACGAGCATGATGATGAGCATAACCATGAGCACGAGCACGGTCATGATCATGACGATGAACACGACCATGATTGTGAATGTGAATGTGACCACCATCACCACCATCACCACCACCACCATGATCATGATTATGCGCACGACTACGTCGAGGATATGATGGACGATGACGAAGCTGACGACGACGAATCCTACGGAGAGGGCCCGCTGACCGGTTTACTGACGGAAGTTCCAAACATTCTTGATCCCAAGCAGATTGAGGCACTACACATGATTGTCAAGTCGTGTATCCTGGATAATGCCGGCTCAGGCTTGACCCGTGCAGGCGAAAACCTCCAAAAGACGAGATGCAGAATGTTTCTGGCTCTGGATTGCGGAAAGAGTCTGCTGCGAGAGATGCTCGTATTCATTGCCGTGTGGGAGAAGGATGAGCAGTCTCTGATCTTCCAGGTCACTACGCAGATTATTGAAGCACTCCACCACAGCGCCCTCATCCCTTATGCTTGGAACTCGCTACGGATACCAAAGGACATAATCTCGCCTGCACAGACAGTCTTACTGCGACTGGTCAACCACATGTTCAGGGCTCGAGTCAACAACCCGTCTTCCCAAGAGTCAAAGGACAATACCCGAGACATTAAGCTGGTCCACTTCTTCTTTAGCTTCTTCCGAAGCCGCATTGTTCCCGAGTGTGCCGCTCTAATGCACTTGCAGGCACAGATACGCGAGGAAAACTGCGATCCGTCCGAGTTCCCCGTCGACAGTTGGGACATGGAACGAGCCAAGGATGGCCTGGCGCAGTACCTTGACTTCTTGACAACGGTGGCCGAAATGATGGACACGCGAACGAAGCTCATCGAGTGGGAGTCAGTTTATGATTTGATCACGATCCTCAGCGGACTCGAGGCTGGTGTGCCAAAGAAGCCCCTGATTGAGTTGCCCAAACGGTCACCACGTGGCGACAACAACGCCAACCCCATGGTTGAAAGGCCGTACTCGACCGGGGACGAGAGCCTGTCTCCATCTCCACCACCCCCACCTCTACAGGAGCCCGCTCACAAGTTCCCGTGGTCCGGGATTAAAGGGCAAATATTCACAATCATTGCTACCCTGTTGCAGCCACCGCCGGGACAGAGTAGTCCTGGAAATCCGGATGTCCAGATGCAGATGGTCAAGTACAACGGGATCGTGCCGTTGCTCAACTGTTGCGCCTACGACGACCATAATCCCTTTGCGAAAGAAAGAGTCACTATTTGTTTAAAGTGGCTGCTCGATGGGTGCGAAGCGGCCAACAACTTTTTTCGAGAACTGGTCAATTTAGCGCCGCAGCCGAATCTTAGGCCGCCACCAGGAGGAACTACCGTCTCCACCATTCGTGTTGACGGGATCCAGGGTGAGGTGAAAGTTCAGGTCCGGTCCAACACTGCCGGACCCGCCGCCTCAGATGTAGAGGATGTTGTCGGCGGCACGGGGAGACTTAACCTTGATCACCCCAGTGGTAGGGGCAGTATCGAGGACGACTTTATGGCATAATAGGTGCCGGAGATGGCAGGTCTCGCCGCTCCCCAATATGGCGCACTTTGGGGCGTAGTTGAGGCGGGCTGAAGAGTATGTGGCCTCGCGCCCCATTACCGCCCATGACGAAAGAATTGAAAATATGTGGAACGATTGCAAGTATGGAGTACACCGCCGTCCTCTGCAGGGATTTAACCCAGTTACTGGTCAAGTTGGTTGGCAGGAACGGGGGCTTTATTTGTAATTCCATAATCCAAAACAAGCCCATTGTAATATGAGATTTCAACAAAAGCCCGACTATTTTGCTCTCGTCCATTTCATTTACGTGAGTGACCCATGTCAAATATAACCCTATTGGAATATGGCGACTTGGTTAGTTATTCAGCAGCGTACTTCGTCGTTATTCATCAGTGTAAACTGTTTGACCAGCTCCTGCACCCAGCAAATTGCTGCTGCATGGGAACCACTCCATTGGCACGACGAACTACTCGTCGTGATTTGCTGGCTTGGTCCAGATTTAGCGGCCTTCAAACATCCGAATGGCCAAGTACTCATCGAAATGACGGACCTCAAAGCCAGAGGTGGCGCTGGGCTAGGATGTATTTGTGAGGGTGTTATCAACCCCCTCCCCGAATGATAAATAGACTGCCCACCACCAATTGCTCCCTTGCTCCCTCCCCCCCAGTCGATGAGCGATAGTGCCCGTCCCCTGACCCCGGCCCCAACCAAGATCGCCGGCTCGGGTGACGATCCCCCCAAGCCTCATAGGGCTAAACCATCAAGTGTCAGCTTGAGGGTATGGATGCCTTTTTTGGGGGGGGTTGTTTTTCGTGTCTGTTCAGCCGCTGGGGTAATTACTTTGGTGGAAATACCGCCTCTGTTGCTTTTTTTACTCGACCTGAGTATGCAAATGAAGCCAGCGTGACCTGGATTCCCGAAAGGGTAAACGAGGCTGCCGGGGGTTTTGCTGCATGACTTGGTTGGCCCCGGAGTTCCCCATGTGCCCTTTCTCTGATGACGGGTCTGTTTCAGCCCCCAGTGGAAGAAGAAAAGAGGACTCACCGGTTTCCAAGTCATTGACCCAGGAAATCCCACCCGTGATGCAGTGGTTCCCTGGTATAGCAGCTTCTCGGTCGGGTCCCCACGGGGAGGGCTATGATCAGCTAGATCGAGCCATCAACTATAATTCCGGCACTTGTCACTTATCATGCTAGGCCATGCTTTTCTGGGCCGGCAGTCCACTGAGACTGCTGAAAACCGATGGTAGACATACCCGCCCAGAGGGGTTGGTTGGGGGCAATCCCCTTTCGTCCAAACGCCCGCTGCCGCTCATACTCGCCCCATCCCGCCTGAATTAACCCCGCGGAGCTGAATGCCTCATGGAGTTTTTGTCTTTGCTTCGGAAGAACGATATCAAGATGCTTGGCGGAGGAATTTTGCCAATGCACGCAGCTCAACAACCCCAGTCAGGCCCCAAGCCGAACGAGGCTCGCAAGCTGTCGGCCGCGTAAAGGCAAACCTCGGGAAATAGCTCAAAGGTGAGACTGAGTACGACTGTGGCAAACTTGGACCGGTGTGCTTTCAGGTGTATGCAAGTTAATGCGGGCACTATGGCGACTTTCCCATTTCAGTGCATCCCCCCTCTTCGTCCCGTCTCCGCCTTAGCTTAGAACGGGTTTGTGCCACCAGCGTCTGTGGATGTGGGGGACTGCGAATTATTTACAGCATGGATGTGTTCAGATTAAGCCGTCGGATGAGACATTGATTGGGAGAGGGAGGGAGGATGGTCCCACAGGTTGGGATGGGACTGACTGCACACAACACACACACACGCATTATCTTGCTCAAGGTGCTCTACATAGCGATGTAGCTACTCTCCTTGGCGTGTCACCTGATAAAAAGAGGGAAAGAAGCTCTTTACTTTGATCAATGTTCATCTTCCCCACCACCCACCACTCACCACCTTGTGCAATATTGAATTAGCTGAAAAGAGTCAAGGCGGTTGGGCCCAAGACAGCCTCTTAACGCTCGTGGCTGGTTTCATATGCGTGTGAGTGCATTGGAGGAGCTCTCTTGGCCTCTAAAAGAAGCCATGGTCCCTGATGATTATTTGCTGGCGCTCGGCTGCGGGCCGCTGCACGCTGGCGCCCATCTGTCGCTATACTCTTCGCGGGAATTTCCTTTTTTCTCCGGCCTCAACTCGACAGCTGCTGAGCTGCGTTGTGAATGCGGAGCTTCGGCCAAGTAACTAGGTCGGGGGAGAAGGTGTCAGTGTGTGTGTGTGTGACAAGGGGGGGAGGGGGGGTGCCAGCCTCATCATGCTCTCAGCTTTACCCACCGCGCCCTCTCTTGGAGGAGGCAGAGGCTGGATACTAGAGAGAGCCATTTGACATGCTCACCTGTGTAGGTGGTCAAACGCCGTCTCTGCAGGAGACAATGGACAGTGGTACGGTCTGTTCTAGACTTGTTCAGGGTAGAGGGGACATGATGGAGTATGCCCACTGGAGTAAAGACTTCCCCTCGGCCCCATCTCTATGCCAGCCCGGTTGATGCAGCCGAGAAAGCGGCCACCACCTGGCCATTATTAGGATGCGGAGATGGCGTCGTCACCACCTACTGGCTGGCCAATCCACCCTCGCGAGCGTTATAATGCAGCCTGCCTCGTCCCAGACCCCATGGCAATGATGATGGCGGCGAGAACCCGGGTCCTGGAGCCCTAGGTAACCCGTTCCCCTCTTGCAGAAACATCCAACCTGGACTCCTCATTATCCTTCTTTCCCGCCAAAGGCCAGCCTTCGCTCTCCAAAAGACTGGCCTTCCCCGCCATGTCCCAGGTCAGGTCAGCTCCACGTACCGATACGGGACTGCCACGGCAATGACATGGCCATGACGGACCGGCACTACGTCAGTTGAGCTGCCTCTCGACACCAGTCCCCCCCCCCTCTTCTCATCGCACCGGCGGCTCCGCTATCGACTCTACTACTCTGGACAACCCCCAACACCAAGCATCCAGTCTCCCTCTCCTCACCATGTCCAAAGTACGCCCATGCCCTCTCTTGTACAAAAATGCAACTAGGCGATGATCACAGCCAAGGTCCAATCAGTGCGCTCATGAGAACTAAAATTTCAAATTGGATTTCTCTCTCTAGTGGTGTTGCGCCGAGACGATTTGGTTGCCTCGCATGTGAACTGCGCCCCTATGTGAAGAGCACCCTGCCCCTTGACATGCGAAAAAACTATCAGGAGAGGCCATATGAGTGGTGAGTGAGCCTTTTCACGGGAGGGGTTTTAAACTGAGCTTGTCCCTTTTTGCCAGGAAGGCAGCCTTTGTTCACACATGGGCGAGGAGAGGGTCGCGGCCAAGCCCACAGACTCCATATCCCGGTGAGCACCCGTAAGGTGAATTGGACCACACACTCTCTCTTCTGCTTCTTCCCCTCGTTCTCCCCCTCGTTACTTGGCCTTTCTCTTCCGGCCAGATCCAGCCCTCAGAATTTTTATCCCCTTACCTGCTTATCTTACCGACGCCCATATTCCTCTGTACCAGAGTCACGTTTCTTATTGCACATTCATTCTCGCATCATTTCTATCAAGCACTGTTTCTTGCAGAAGGATAACAGGTTCCCCACGACAGAGATCCTGTCAGGGGCCTCAACTACCTCTCCTTCACCGAGCTGCCCTCGATGATCCTCCACATCACTCCTCGGAAACTTATATTTTTCTTACCCTTCCAGTC
The DNA here is from genome assembly GCA_020623695.1 of Calonectria henricotiae. Lineage (NCBI taxonomy): Eukaryota > Fungi > Ascomycota > Sordariomycetes > Hypocreales > Nectriaceae > Calonectria > Calonectria henricotiae. Next base: position 90,912 of record JAHVYB010000131.1, on the reverse strand, counting down.
AGTGGTGGGATAAATATCGAAGAGAATACACCTAGATCGCATGCCTCAACGTCAACGAAGACGGCAAACATCGTCAAACTTGAGCGGGGCTCCCGACCAGCCCGACTCTAACATCTCTGCTGGCCCCGAACAGATCCTCCCCGGAGCTGAACGCGCCATCCTGAATATCGTCGCCGGTAACATGCTCTCTCACGACAACGGCAAGGGCAAAGAGGAACACCGACCACAGCCCCATCGCATCCTCGTCCCTCGCCCAAGCCAGCAAGACAACAGGAGCACACCGCCTGAGATAATCATACCAAAGCCCAAAAGGCTTCGTTGGGAATCCAGAGGAGGCTTCTGTCAGATTAGGGCGCGGAATGGTGACTTCATAAACATTGCGGCTGCCACCAGACTTACCAACAGCAAGTCGTCCATCGACATTAGACATGATGACGCTCTGCTTCTCGGCTGCGAAGTGCAGCTCTTTTCGATTAAGAAGTATCGGTATTACACGGATTTGCCGGGAGCCAAATCATGCAAAGCTATTGGCCGGGCTGGCCTATGTGTGAAGATGACCAACGGGGAGACCAAGAACCTAGAGGCGCTTGTGTGGGAGATCAACTTTCCCTTTAATCTCCTCGTTCTAAAAAGAATCGCCCAAGAGGTGGTTTTCTTTCCCGGTACATCATCATTCCTAGTTTCTTTTAGCCCATGTACTAATAAGACGACCGGTTGCGTAGTAGAGAATATTGCTTCATCCTCCAACTCGACCCACAACGTATCTATGTTAAGCAACTTTGAGAACCGCAGGGCTGTCGCACCGGCTACTATGTGGCCTCCAGCTGCCAGACAGCCTGTCCATATTCAAGGAGGGAGCATCGCTGGTGGGTCTGAAACGCCTCGCGGTTCTAGTCAGCAGTTGGCTGTCTTCTCCAGCCAGGCTAGTTTGGGGTTGCCGAGCTCTGGGCATTTGGGCGTCCAAAGTTTACCTTATATCCCAGATGCTCCTCAGCAGACCACGGGCTGGTCAAACAACACATTGTTCTCACAGGCTCCTAACCCATGGCTTTCTCACCCCCAGAGCCCTAACCCGCCTTACCAGTTGCCCGGCATGCGTGAGCCGCATTATCAAAACAACCCCTTCAGTGCCCTAGAAGAGACGACTCCACAGTACCTGCATCAGAATATAGGGGAGTCAATGAATGCGAATTTCCTCTTTCAGGTTTCCAACGAAGGGGTGGCTGGGATGGACCCTAGCATGTTTGCACAACCACCCGACATGTTTGGTCCAGTTCAGCAAACCAGTTCCTGCAATGCACTGGAAGAGGGCCACTTAGCTTCTCAGCAAAGCATGAACAGGTCAATGAGCATAGATGACACGTCGCAGGCTTCCGGTCCAGGTGCTTCTCTGGCTCAGGATAATGACATGTCTGTCCAGTTGCGCCACCAAACCAATCTCTTCAATGCAGTTCCTCAATACCGTCTGGAAATGCTCAGTAGGGAAATCATCGAAGACACAAATACGGAGGATGGCGACCGTGTGTGTGGGTTAGGGTATTTTGGAGATTTGCTTAACCTAGACGATGATTCAGGTTCTATGAACTGACATGTTCTTCGAGCTTAGGGTGGAGATGGATGTGAAGGATGGGACCATCATGGCCATGTTTGACGATGGAAATGTGTCAAGCATTCACTTGCTTTATTCATTTGTCCAGTATTATTATAATAAAACCCGCTTGTCCTTCACCACTTCCTTCACTGTGGATATTGAAACCTTGCCTTGGCAGTTGACCCGTGCATAGCTTGGCATATACAATCAATCGTCTTTTTATCCTCGAACTCCTCTTCTCTGCACACTACTATTATTGATGTCGTGGGATTCGCCACGCTAAAACGTCGCCCTTATTGGCCGCAATATCACTGCGACTCTATCAGAATCCAGATCTTTATCAAACCGTATGCGTCTTATCGATAACAGGATAGTTGATGATCTACTGGTCTCTTGGACGAGCTAGAGTATGCCCCTGCCCGCTTTGTTCGAGCCTTTTAGCTGTGACCAGTATAATTCGCTTCGGTGTGGGTAGTGTGGGTAGTGTGGGCATTGATTTTAATATCCAGTCGTTTGCTCCTAACTCTGTAAGCCGCCCTGCCGTATCGACCTGTAGTGACTTTAGGTGGGCAATCAGTACTGCAATGCCTTCCTCCACTTCTTCCACGCAAAAGGGGGTTATCTAAATCGCGGCCTGGGCCAACGCCATGAGTTCTACACAGCGAACCCAGCACTGCAATGATATAGTTAGATGTGGGCTTTTAAACCCAATTATATTTCCAATGGCCTCATACAATCGTGTTTCCTCCCATAAATATGGAGACAGGTTATGAATCCATAAATTGCTTAACCCCAACCATTCTCTTAGCAACTCCCGCAGTAAGAAATATAGGCACCTAAGACATAACTCTTTGGTGAAGTGTTTCATACCTTAGTCATTCGCGTTTGTAATTCTTGTCTAATCGCCTGCAGGGGGTTTCGCCGAAGTATGTTTTGGTGTGTCACGCTTTTTCTGCCACCCGCGAGGTTCCCCAACCAACATCTGTTCCAATGTACGTCATCCAAAAGGATCGGGCATTGTCTGCCATACAACGGCATAGCGTCTCATTCATCGAAAACAAGAGTGCGCGAATTACGAGCCCAAGTATACCTACAGCATCAACAAACATCAGTCATTTATGAAAAGGACTTAGGAAACGGGATCCACTTGATACGAGGATACTACTAGATAGAGAAGACGCCGGAAAATTCCTCTCCCATATCAATTGACGAGGTCCACGAGTTTCGGATGTACTTTGCTTGTAGATAGATGATCACTCGAATCTCGATGACCGAGAGTTGACCGAGAGTTGATATAGTAACAACCAAAAGAAAAAGCACTTTAGAGGCCATTGCGTAAGCTGAATCGGGAAGACTGTAAAGAAGAGGAAGCAATTGAGCAAGGAATCAGGATTGATGCATGGACCTTTGGTTGCCAAGCAAATTGGACGTGTATTTGCATAGTTGACCGGCCCTCGTCACCCTACAGGAAGGGTCATCCTAAAACGACAAAACGTCAGATGAGGAAAAGAATGTCATGATGTGGACTGTCTCCCTCTCCATCCCTTGCTTCGGTAGGTTGTGAAACGTAAGATGGAGGGGTGGTAAGAGAAGGAGGAGTTACTAGTCCGTAAACAATGGGCGATGAAAGGTGAACGGGGAACCCCCGAAAAAATAGGCAACGGAGCCATTCAACCCCTGGCGATGCGTTCGTTCGTCTGCATGGCCATGGGCATCGTCGAAAACACGACAAGTCAACCTCGTCCATGTCGCTCTGCCGCGCGGTAGCAACCCATGGGCCGTTCGGGGCACCTGTCTCACCGGTGTCACTTGGCAGGACGGGACCCAACGATTTGAATCAAACTAAAAAAGGAAAGAAAAGGGAAGGGGAGGGAAGGGGAAGGAAGGGGGGTGCGATGGCAGGGGAGATGGGGATTGGACGGCAGAGAAGGGGCTTGGGCTGAGCTGAGTTGGGGTGGAGGGACAAGGTGGACGAGCATGTAGTGAGGGGGAGGAGAAGGAGGAGGAGTGAGTGGTGAGAATGATTTTTTTGTGGTGAGAGGGTGTGTGATGGCAATCTACCGGCCGCGGCAGCACGTATCGAGAGATTCAGACCTCAGCTACCTACGATGAAGACGACGGGCCTTTTTGGGCCGCTCCGTGATTAGGATCATGGGTTGTGAAATGACTGTCGTACTGTCGTTTATCTTTGTTCCCGCCGAGGCTCACTCGCTTTGCTGAGCCATGACGCGCCGCCGCTGCTACCGCCACACGTAATCCTCCGCCCCCTCCAACATATCCCCTCCTCTATCTCTTCTCATACTGCTCTGCCGTCGGCCTCCCTCACGAGAACCGGACATTGAGGCGGAAGAACACTCTTCTTTTGGTACGACGATAGCAAAATGGGTGGAGAGGGGGAGGGGAGGGGAGGGGAGGGGAGGGGAGTAGAGTGAAGTGGAGTGGAGTGGAGTGGAGTGGAGGGCCGGTGTGCTCTGCCTTGCTTTGCTTCTCATCGGTAGGACCGGCGAGCGACACGAGCAGGTCATACTTGCATCGTCCTGCAACAGCCGTGGGGTGGGAATGATGGAGCAAGGGCCATGGGCGAGGAGGAGACGAAGAAGAAGTAGGAGGGGGGGAAGGGAGGGGAGGAAGGGAGGGGAAGGACCCAACGATGAGCTGCGCCGTTATGAGGCTGTGACGAGCACCGAATTGAGCCTCACATGGACGGTTTCTGCTGGGTCCTGGGCCCTCGGGCCTTCCCCCAGAAAATGTGCCCATGCTTGCGAAGCTTCCCAAAAACCCCGGCCGATCGTCTCGGGAACCAGGGAGGTGTCGGGATCGGGAGCGGGTCCAAAGAACCACAACCTCCCGCGCCAACTGGGTCCCCAACCTACGGCAGATGTCTTGTTCATTGCGTAGCACTCCATGTCCATGTCGATTCACCAGAAAACAACATTTGTCGTTTTCTACTACTACATGCCCCTTCCGGACCTTGGAACAAGAATTACCTTCCCCCTTCAACCCTGCCTCCGCCCACTATTGGGTCGCTTCTCCGAGTCATCATCCCCCCCCAGCAATGTGAGTAGTCAGGTCCATTCTCGTGCGTCTCGAGACTATCCCGCCATAGAGTTGCCCTAATGGAACCATGCCCCTGTAATTCTTGCCAAAAACGCTCCAGGGTTTCAGTTTCAAGCTTCTAGCTTCTAGTTCCATCCGTATTCACACCCGATTCCGCATCATATGCCTCCTGACCGGAATATTGGGACCAAGAGTTATCATTTGTGCCCTACCTAGCCCGACTCCACCAGAGATACTAACTAACTGACAAATTTACATCCATCCAAATCCATAATAGGAAATGTTACCTTACCGCGAGACCCAAAGCTAAACGAGACAATTGTTTCTATTCCTAACCCCGAACACCTAGCAGTGCATTCCTTCCATGGTTCAGTCGTGACAATGAAGTTTGGGTATCCAAATAATCCTGTGTGCCCGTATCATCCCTAGCAGATTGTGTCTCATGCTTCGTTGCTTAAAAGACAAACGATTAAAACATAGGAGAAAAAAAAAAAAAAACCCTTGGGAACCCCCCTTTTTTGTTGGCGACAAAAATGAAACCGTGACACGTCCCTGGTAGTCCCTCAGAGACCTGGAATGGTCCTGCCTTGATACTGATTCATCAAATAAACAAATTGGAGCCTCGAATCCAAAAATTTCGTGCCTAGGCTCTTAGTTGTACTCGCATTGGAAGCCCACCGAATACTGAGCCCCGCTGGCATCCACCGGGACGGGGATGATGGAGAGAAGGTTAGTGAAGCGCTGCCCGTTCTTCCGAAAGTTCGTGACACATAGCTGGATCTCTTCGTTGTCTCGAATGGCATGCCGCATCCGGCGGGTTATGGACTTGTCGGCAGACTTGGACCCTGAGCAGCAGTCCTTTCCCGGGGGAGACTGGAGGAAGCGGCAGTTGCGTCCGATAATCTCGTCAAGGGAATAGCCCGTCAGGTGGCAGAAGGACTCAGTGGCGTATAGGATGGGCACGTCTGGTTGCTGCAAGTCGCACAGGACGAGGGAGACAGAGGCATCAATAGCCCCGAGGTCAATACTTGGGTTAGGTCGAGATACTATTCGAAGCTACACCCTCTGTTGGTTAGAATTCGGTGAATTGTGGTTCCAGCTTTGCGTCCATTGGCAAGACACTGAGCAGCACGGTTAGGAAGGAGAACACGATGGTACTCACAAGAATCGACATGATGTCGAACCCGCTGGGGGCGTACAGCCCGGGGTAGATGATGGGGTCTTGGCCCCGTCGCCATGTATTGGCGGCCGTGATGGTAGATCCATCGTGACTGACCGACCCCTGTTCAGGAAACTCGTACTATCGTCATTGTTAGCATCATCCATCTCCAAGTACACGCTAAAGAATGTCAGTTCCCACATTGAAAGCTTGAACTTCCCAAGGGTTCATGGCCGAGGATGCCTTGGAAGTCATTGCCCACAGAGGACTTTTTTTCGATGTGATGGTCGTGAGGGGCGCAGAGGGGTCGTGCCAATGCGATGGGGGAATGCACGAGGTTGTTGGCGATAAGAGGAACAGCAAGGTAGAACACTGGATGAGAGAGGCGGAAATAGTCGAGAGGAGAGGTCCAAGATATATGGACAAGCCAGCGCCCAAAATGGTGGGAGTGGATCGAGATGGTGGAGTTGTAGAGAGTAAAGGGAAGGGAGTGAAGGTAGGATGGAGTGGAAAGACAAAGTAGTACAAACCCGAAACCAAAGAGACTCGCATGCATCGTCATTTGCGTTGAGCCTGAAAGACGCCCAGTGACAGGGCACATAAGACCGATGTCAGGGCCGGGTCCGACCTTGGGGGGGGGGCAGGCCCATGACCGTGGCTGCGGCAGCGTGGAGCGCGGACCGTAGAAGGCGGAGCTGCGAGCAAAGCAGGGCCATGGAACAAACGGGCATGAGGGGACTGGTGTGCATGTGGGACGTGGGAATAGCCGTGGGCATAGATATTGGGCGTGGGTCGGTGGGCAATTCCATTCCATCCTAACCCATTTCTTGTACATTGCCATTGGCCTCAAGGACAGCAAAATGGTGCAGATCCGAGGCAAAGGCCCAAATTGGTCTGGTTCGTGCATGGCTGCTCGTGTTGGCAAGAAAGCCAAGACAAGGAAGGCGCCTCATCCTGTGCTCTGTTGTGACGGTAAACCAGCCCTGCCGAGACAAGGGAGAGAGGGAGAGTGAGCGTCAAGCCGTTCTTCGTACGAGAGCAGAGCAAGAAGAGGGGGCGTGCAAAAGAGGAGACCAATTGCGGGTTAGGGTGTGACTATCATGTTTGGATGCGCGTTGCCGTGTTGCTGTTGACAAGAGACTTGAACCGTGTCGTGGCCACCACCTGTGCCGTAAGAAGGCAGCACTGTGCGGATGAGCCAATATGAATCCTCTCAAAAACCCAGATCGCCGGCTCTAGCCCCGGGGCCCGGGATCGGGGATCATCGGTGGATCTGTTGGTGCGCGGTCCCCGCCCGCCGGACACTTGACCAATCCGCTTGAAACCGGCGCAGCAAAAGCAGGGTGGGCAAGGGTGCGAGAGTACTCTAGTCATGTACCCAGGGACCAGGAGCATGCGGAGAGGACTTGCTGAGGTTCATGGGCTGACTGGATGGGCAAGAATGCAGCAACCTGACCAGTAGTGCGCGAGGGCAAAGGTTGAAAGCTCCATCTGTGTCGCCCGTTTGCCCTGTTGCTAATCCTTACTGTGCCATCCACATCCCAATTGTGCATGTCGTGCTGCCCCGACCGGTTGGCGGGGGCATTTGTTGTCATTCCTCTGCTTCGCCGCCATCCGCCGGGTTGGCATCGATCCATGAGTCCATGTACGACTCCGCTGCTGTGCTCTTGGTTACACACCGATGTTAAACTCAACCCTTCACAGAATATGACCGCCCTAGTTCTTCAGTGGGGCTCAAGACATTAGGACCCCTGATTTTTGGATGACGATGATGGCCTAGACTTTGCTTAGCCTTCTTCTTCTCGGCTGACTTTGGGTGGAGCTGGGGAGGGCCGTTTTTTTCTGCTGCCAGAAAGCTACTTTGCCCGATGGCTTTAAGCACGATCGATGCGGGTGAAAGTGCGGGTAATTGGGATCACGCTGCTAGGACCGACCATCGTACAAAGAGGCTTCTCGGGCCACGGGGTCACCGCTAAACGGGGAAGGAGACAAGAGGCAGCGTTCGCGCTGCTGTTTTGAAAATAGGCCGAATTGCACCGTCGCTCTCGGCCGCTTTTGCCTTTTCATCACAGGGCATGGGTGTGTGCGATTGACTGAACTTTGACGGGGTGACCAGGGAAATGTGGACGTTGTCGTCGTTGTTGTTGAGATGGATGATGCCAAAATGATATGAATGCTGCTTATTACACGTGCCACGGCCCTGCCTGGACCTTGCATTCCCGCACGAGTCGTCCTGAGAAGGCAGGCGAAGAAGCCGCAGATGACATCGACCCTTCCTCGTTGGACAGTCTCGCTGCGGGATGCTACCCTTTAGGTGTCTACAAAGGCCCAAAGAAAAAGCATCGACAGATTCTATCTCAGGCACGCCGTCGGCTTCATTTGCTACGAAGGGCAGTAGTCAGGGATGTGGTCGGCGTGGGATGGGCTGGAAACGGGAGCGCGATTGTGGATGGAGGGTTTGCATGCCCAATCCTGATGGCCAATGTCTCTTGATGGACATCCAGATCGAGAGACACCCTGGTCACTCACTAGTCTTGTCCTAGATCGATCCGATTGATACGGTAAAGCTCCGTTGTGTACGGTAACCCTGCTGTGGCCCGCCGTATGTAACAGAACGTCAGCAAGCACCACAGAAGCCTCCAGAAGCCACCCACCGTTTCCCCCCCACCCCTCCCCGCTGGACGCTCCCGTGACATGGCATCGCACTACAGCACCCTCACGCGTCAACCCGCCCCGTCGCGTATTATGCGTGCAGCATGGAAAAGCCCACCTTTGTCATCGCCATCAACCGACTGGCTGAAGCTTTGCATCGCTACCCCCTCGAAGGAATCCGCTCACAAAAAGCTCCACATTTTCTCGCGATGCTCTCTTTGTGCATCAATTCCTGATAATCGCCATCCTCCCATTCGACATGTCCCGAAGGCTCATTAACCGCGCGGGCGGGCCCGTCGCATCCTCGTCATCAGCTTCCACATCCACAGCCCTACCCGACTACCAACCGCCCTCGTGTGCCCTCAACGATGCCGCCCGCCACGCCCTGAACAACCTCTCCACCAATCGTGGCACAGTCCTCTACCAGATGCACCTCAAAGATTCCGTGCGACTCATCGGCTCGAGCGTTGGTGACTTACACGAGCGTCTGAGAGAACAACGCGAAACCCTCGATCGTCTCCGTGCCCGGCGAGAAGAGAGGGGTACCGATAAAACGCCCGAGGAGCTGCGGCTAGAGAACCACATCGACGATCTCGAGGCAAAGGTCCATTCGCTGACTGATCAGTCAGAAGAGGCCATCCGGGAATTGATCGACCGCAAGGCAGAGCTGGAGGACGAGACAACAATTCTTGGTGATTTGTATACCCACACTGCTCCCGAGCCTGCAGGGGCTCCACACGCCGGCAGACAAACACGCCGGTCCCATCGAAGCGATCGAGAAAGGGACGTTAATTCAGCAGCGCCTGAGTCCCAAGAAGATGGTGAAGCCAAGGCAGCTCCTAGTGTCCTGGAAATCTTCAACAAGCAGCGTGATGAGAAGAAGGCTGAATACGAGGCTTTATCCTTGCATGAGAGATATGCTGCCAACAACGACTATGCTGCCTTCAAGAAGCTCTGGCACGATTCCATGGCAGGAGAGGACGGGCCCCCTCTGCCTGATGCATCTCGTTGGTTCCGCCCTGATGGTCAGCCTGTTATGCGCGGCCAAGCCGAAGGGGATGTAGGAGACGACGATGATATTGCTGTTGCTCGTGAGATCCTTAGCGTCAACTGCCCCCTCACACTTCAGCCCATGAATGAGCCGTACAGCAATCGCAAGTGCAAGCACACATTTGAGAAGACAGCAATTCTCGACTACCTTACCATGCGGGGCGAGAAGCAGTGCCCGCAGACGGGATGCTCTCAGGTGCGATATTCCACGAACTTTTTTATATATATTTTTTTTTTCAGTACCACTTACATGATTTGCAGATGTTTTCACGCGCACGCTTTGATGATGACTTTTTTCTTGATCAAGCTATGGCTCGTCGTATCCACCGCGCCCGCCAGGCTCAGGAGCAGGAAAATCTCGAAGATGATGAGGACTTGGGCGATGACGAGGTTATGGTTAGAGGTCACAACCCTGCGCCTGGCCGAGTCCTTAAAAGGGAGAGAGGTTAGACGCGGCCGCCATGAAGAAAAAAAAGCAAATAGACAGGCACAAACGACATGTACGATAGAACTTCATGACACATGATACCCGACCTGGACACCACCTCACGAGGGGGGCTCGGTGCCCTGGCTCAAATATATCCCTACAATGACCGCAAAACATACAGTATTGAACTCCTAGCCTACCATGAAATGTGCTCATTCCATATAGGCGGGTATCTTTGCTTGATTCTTGATTACAATTGGCTCAAACCAACAATCGATCCAAACCGAGGATCATATATCTAACATCATTTCCCACAATATATGCCATGCCATGTGTTTCCCACCCCTCCGTCCCATTCCCCATTGCCAATTCCGAGGATAAATCATAACGCCCAATATTTACCAAAGTCCAGCTTGGTACCAGACATGTGCCGAGCTGTATTATAAGAGAGGCACCATGCTTTTTTTCTTCTTCTTTTTTTTTTATTTATAAAAAAAAGGTGTTGGATTAGATGATCACAGCGTAGATAACAGCGAGTGCGGCCATGCCCATAGTCAGACCACTCGGGGCACCCAAACACACTCCCGCCGAATCGTCCGTGGGTGTCGTCGTAGCCGTGTATAGGCCCGTGAGGGTCTCGGTGGTGGTGGCGGACTGGCTCTTGGAGGAAGTGACCGATTTGGTGGCCAATGGCCAGTCCTCAGAGGAGCTATATAGCACACCGTTGATAACAACACCAGTAGCGTCCTTGTTTTGGCCCAGGAATATTGCCCGCATGTCTTCGTCACAAGTCTCTTGCAGACCACGAATGTAGCATGTCGGCTCAGCCTGGTCGGGCAGCTTGTGGGTTTCAGTGGCGTTAGCAGAGCCCGAGGTGTTGAAATTGGCCAGGTCAATCTTATCGCCCGTGGATATCGACGTGCCCGTGATGATGCGGGCGAAGACCTGAAAAGCCGTCTCGGGCTGATACGCGGGGACTGCGTGACCTGCTTGATAGATTCGACTGAAGGACAAGTTGCCAAACTGGCGGACAGCTCCACCAATGTACGAGTCGTTGACAATGATCGGAGCGTATCCTGCGTCGGGGAACCGGGTGACGTATTCTCCACCAGCCCTGGCTGCAATCGCCTTTGACACGGCCTCGCCACCCATCCAGTTACAGATGTAATCGCGGTCGCCATAAATGAGACCGACGTGGATCCCCTTGTTCACGAGAGTGGCGAGGCGTGCAATATTTCCATCACGAGCCTGATCACCCGTATCATAAAATTCGTAAAAGACTGTACTGCTTGAGAGTGTGTAGTTAATGGGGCTTCCAATGGCCTCCTGAACGCTGGCCTGGTTGAGGTACTCCAAAAATGTCATCGGCGGGAAGGGATCGGCTTGTGAAGCCGACAAGTCGTATGCACCACGGCCCGAGCCGAAATAGGCGTTTTGGATATCCAGGCAAGATACTAGAGCGGTGTGGCAGACCTTATTCACTTGCACACTGTCACCTTCGCCTTCTGGGTCACCGACAGACGCCGCATCGCTACACTGCTTCAGGAGGTCCTTGCAGCCACCCTCGGCGGTGAACTTGCTGGAGTAGAAGGAAGCTTCTTCCTTGGAAAGTGCCTCGTAGCCGTATGTGTTGTCGCTCGCAAATACCGGGTAGTAAGGAGTCTGCGTTTCCATATCGATGCAGCCGTTGACGATGCCCAAAGAGTGTAGGTGGATATCGATGGTGGAATTCTGGGGGAGCTTGCCGCTTTCTCTTTTAAGATTCATCTCGTCAAACGTCTCGGCAAAGACAGGGCCGTAACGGCCACCATAGCTCTCAGCAAATAGGTTGATGCCTAGAGAGCTGTTGCGACCCTCCTCGGTGGGTTGATATTGAGGAAATGTGGTGAGAAAGCCTTGGACTGCGTGCCATACAGCAATAGCAGCTGTTTGGGTGGTGTTTACCGTATTGTCTTCCTCGCCGGAGCCGAAAGTGCCATTTTGCATGGCCCATTTTGGATACTTCTTATTAGATGTGGATGGGATCTCGACAGCTTCCTTGGTCAAGTCCAGGGTTCCATTCGTAGGGGTGTCGTATGAGAATCCTACCTGGTTGGGCTAAGGGATATGTGAATAAGCTTGAATAAGGTTGAGACAATTGCCAAGGCATACCTGATCGATAAAGAGAATGTTGGATGCACGGTCCCAGCCCCATTCCCGTGCAACGGTATCGTAACGGTCGAGTCCCTTCTCAACCACCGAGCATGGTCCGTTACCAGTAAAGAAGCCATACATGGAGCTTGACCCCGGTCCGCCATTAAGCCAAATGGTGAGGCTTTCCGTTTCCTGACGGGCTTCGACAAACCAGAAAAATAAATTCGTTGGGTAGTTGCCGGGAATGGAAACCCACCCGGTGTACTGATGCTGGGTGTCGAAGGCCGTTGTGCAAGCACCTTCTGGGACTTTGTACGAAACAGTGACGTTGGGATCGCCAGGGGAACGCACAACGGTCAGATTTCGCTGGCTGTCAAATTTGTGGGGGATGAACTGGGCGACCGAATGAGAAATATGTATGGAGATTAGGGCGAGGAGTGGGAACAGCAGTCCCGAAGTGAGTGGAAATGCCATGGTGAAGCTTTTGCTGCTGGGGATCGTAGCCGTCGTGGTGCTTGCTCGTAGGGGCGCGTGAGTGGGCACAGGCGTCGTAATTCAAATCGACATGGTCAAAGGAAAATGCGAACCCAAACCCCCAAGACCTAGATCCCTGACCCAGGCGTAAAAACCAAACAATGCAAAATCGAAGACTCCGACACGGATAGGAACTCGCGAGAATAAAGCCAAGGCAAAGGAGAGGAGGAGAGGAAAGAGGGTGGAATCAAGGCAAGTGCATGATTCTGAAATTGAAATGAAGAAGAAAACAGCTCGAGCACAAATACAGGGCGTTGGATGCGACGAAGCTCGGATTCAGACCCCTGCTGGCTAGCTTGTTGGTGGTGGCGGGCACAGGGAGCTTACAGGATCCCCGCCGGCTGTGCCTTACGCCTTGCATAGCCCGCGGGGCCCGGGGTTGATTCGCGGAGTGGTGCGGGAGGGCTTCCCGCTATAACGAACCAGGCTTGGGGTGGTTTCGGTGCTATTTGCCGGCGTATAGAAATGGAAGTAGGCCTCTCCCATTCACGGCCTTGAGTGGAAGACTGCAAATGCAACAAGCAATATCCATTTCTCTCTCAGTCGCCGGTGAAGTCGAGAGGGGGATCCGTGATTCAGGCCAACACTTCCAGACGCCAAGGCTCGGAAATGTCGGCAAGCTGGTTCGTATTGCGACTTGGGACGCGTCAGACGCAGCGTGGAAAGCTCCCAGTTTCCCGCGTGCAGCCCGATCTGCCGAGGAGCGTCAGCTTCAGCAGCTCGGAGTTTTTCTCTGCCCTCATTCGCCAGGGGCCCCATGTTCGTGTGGCTGGACACCTGCGACTGTCCTATTTCTACTGCACACACACACGGTCCCTCGTAAGGGCGAGCTTATCGAGGGACCCAACAAATGTGTCGCACCACGGGCGCAATGCCAGACGGGAAGATGGCCTCAGTGGAAGCCCACCAGATTGCCTATTTAGACGATATCGAATGAATCAATTACATTTGTGTGCCTGTATGCGACCCTAAACTTTCCATTAAATTTTGATTTAATTATATCATTGCTCATAGCTGATGTCTCCAACACATCGCCTTCGCTGTCACCTTCGCTGTCACGATTGACTTAGATCGCATGGTTCGCTTGATAGAGATCCAGCAGGACCCTGAATGATTAACTGCCACGTCCCTTTTATTGTGAAACTACGGATCGCTGTGCAATGTGCGCTATACCATTGTTTGTGGCCTCAATGCCACTAGTTCATCCCACCGCTCTTACTCCTGAACGCCGACATCACTCATTTCATTCACCTCGTCTATAATTTGGCGATAGGTAATACATTATAGTACAGTAGGTCGAGTCCGTCAACAGTCATCATATAATTCCTCCCGCCTAGATCACACGTCATACATCAACCTTTCGGACCGCGAAAAAGTAATTTCCAACTCGTTCGCTTCCTTGAACCTCCTTCCACCCGAGCCCAGGTATGTAGACCACACCTTGAACCACGGGGCTGCTCCAGCCCTGACCTGCAAGGAACCGCCTCAGCTCGTCCTCGTTGAGGTACTTGTTCCAATCGTGTGTTCCCTTAGGCACAATGCCAAGCACATCCTCAGCCATGAAGTTTGTAGTGAACCAACTGACCCACGTGCGTGCGATGGTGCTCATGACTAGCCATCCTCCAGGCTTGACAAATGGTCGCACACGCTCCAACACAGCTCCAGGCTCGTCGACGTGCTCAATAACCTCAAACATTGACACTATGTCGTAGGCCTCGTCCTGTGTCTTGGGGACAGTGAGCTGCTCGACCGAGGTTTGCAGGTATTGAAGCTTGTTCCGCAGGGCGGGGTCTTTGCGTGCATGAGCTTTTGCGATCTGAAGGACTGACGGTGTCGGGTCGATGGCTGTGACCTTTTGAGTGCTGGGCAGACGCGCAGCGCTCTCGGCAAAGATGCCACCACCACAACCAATGTCCAGGTAGGTGAGGTCGTTGGTGGGAGGGGCATCGGCTTGAGTGCGGTGACATGCGCGGATGAAGTCGTGACGGAGGGGGTTCATGAGGTGCAGGAGGCGGGACGAGCCGTTAGTGTCCCACCAATCGGCAGCGAGGGTATTGAAATGCGAGACCTCATCGGGGTTGACGGAGGAGAAGTTGGACGAAGACGTCGAGTGCCATCGCGCGGTTGTTACTTTTGCTGCAGCGCCACAGAAGGCCTGAGTTATTGTCTTGGGGGTCATTGGGGGGAGAGCACTTCTTCTACCAGGCGCTGCGAGACGCCGCGCGAGGGCGCTCACTGTTCGGGACGAAGGCGGCATCGTAGAGTCCTTGGAAGTGATCGTTCCGAATTGAAGCTATCGAAACTGGCCCATATTCAAGGTTTTGTACCGTCAGATGGCGTTTTAAACGTTGGAAAGTTTTCGGCTTAGTGCCAGCTAGCCAGCACGGATCCCGTTGATGACAGCCGGATCTAAACAGCCGTTTATTAAACGGTTTCCTAAATGGTACTGGGTAATACCGTGTAAACCGGACATCAACATTGAGGTACACCTTTGCCGTCACTCTTGAGCCCCGATAACATCGAAAACAGTAAATTGCTGTATATTCATACTATTACTTCTACTGTCACACCTCAACTGTCAATGCTGAGAGTCAAATGCTTATTAATTGTTTCACTCATTCCTGATGCTTTAGCATAAACATCATGGCGAATCATCAAATGAGATATTTCAGGCGTTTGTTTTTTTCGCCGACTTGTGCGGTGTAAAATTTGACGCCAAAACTTAGGCATTTTGGCCATGCTGTGGCAGGTTGGCATCATGTCTTGGCCATTTGCGACTTGGCTGTAATCGCTGTCAGCAAGCCTTCCCGGGGGGCGCCTATGTAAAGGCGCCAGATCTGACCTGCGCAGCGAATCGCCAGCTGGGAGTTAAAATGACCTCACTCAATCGCGCTAGCTCTGCATCCTTACTTTCTTCCTTGTAGTTGGCTCATCCCCAATAACATTGGCCCGCCTCATCCTTGGCATCATTCAAAATGGATGTGTTCGAGGAGCAGCAATCTGGATATCCCCAGCACTTATCGGCCGGGGCAGCAGAGGGTTTGACTAGTCAGTGGTCTCCATTCGGTTCTACTTCATGAATGCCAACTAACATATGCACAGAATCTGGAGGATCTTGGACAGCTTCAATCACCAAACAATCCATATGGCTTGACAGAGCAATAGAGTTTGATGGCCAAATGGACCCATCTGGAACAGTGCTTCATCTACCTCGCTGGATACGGTCCCCCATTCTGTCCGAATTTATGAAGAAGCTGGAGTATGCATCGGGCTACACTAAACAGACATACTTGACAGCATTTGACAAACCACAGCCAATACAAGAGGTCACTCTGATCTCTCCCAAAGTTCCTATCATGGTTAGAAACCAAGCCATCAACGCTATCGTAATTCCTTTGGCATCTGCTAAAGCAATCAAAGGATTCCATTTATGAAAAAATTACCGATGGAGTGAACTCGACTGAAGGTGGAGGTACCGAAACAAAGATTAGTGTGGACATTGGGTTCCTAAGAAGTCTAGAAGGAAACTTGTTGCCAAGCAAGTGTGTACACATAAATTATCAACCTAAGCGACCGATTGGCTAACTAAGCCAAGATCAAAACGAAGATTGGACTATTTCAACAATATTACAGGTATTACAGGTGGCAGATTCACTCACCATCTAAGACCAGTCTATTTCGTGGCATCCCAACAACAAGGCGCCAACTTTCCGATTTAATAGACCCGTTGAGACACATTCCAGAACTCAAAAAACTTGCAACAGAGTTGGGATATATTTGGTACGAAAAAGATGCTACCGAAAGAATGAATCAATAAACCTCCCGGGTAGGAAAATGTCGCGCCAGTGGTTCCCCGACCAAAATCCGACTTCACGCAGACTGGGATCCAATGGATTTAATCTTCACCTTCATTAAGAACCCAGCAATGACTGATGAAAATACTCTCCCGTCACTCAGCTCAGTGTTCACACTAACGGGGTCAACTAATTTCGCCTATGCTGGAATATTCCTTGCATATGCTCAACAAAACTGACCAAACGTTGCTGACATCACTATAAGTTTATTAGACCAAGTAGTCTTCGAAGAGAGGAGGAGAATTATTCGCCGCTTCTCACAGCAAAAAGACGGCCCAGAAAAAAGCATCCGCGTTCGACATACCATGTCTGGGAATCCAACCGAGCGTGAGCAAACCTCCCGGTTCTGATGGAATGGCCTACGGGACTTGCTGACTCGAATTAGAATATTCTCTATTGATTCAATTTTCTAGAGTCAGTACTAAAATTCTTATCAAAGGAACCTCGGAACATCTTGTGCAAATTGGTCAGTTGGTGCGATGACTCAGCTGTAGCCTTCAGTTATCGCCTAGCAACAACCACGCATCATGTTACTATTTGATATCCTAGAGGTCCAGTTCTTCAACCCACAGAGGTATCCAAATCGTGGCCCCAGCCAGCACAATACAAGCTTCGCATAGAAAAGTTAGCAGTTAGGCTACAATACCCAATAGCCTTTTAAACCCAATATATATATCCGGTAGCCGCATGCAGCCCAATGGAAATAACCTTGACGCCTTTTTCCTTAGAAAACCTTGATCCTAACAACCGATATAAATGCCTTCCTTACCCCAGCTTTGAGGGGAAGGAGGATCGGAGTTTGGGGTAGGAAACATTTGTATTGAGGCGTTACAGGTTAAATATACCACGGGTTTTTTTTCACACAATTTCATCACAGTGACGCATCATGTTATATGCCCAGAGATACGACGGACGAAAGCAGTATGCGTTCTTTTGTATATTTCATTCCTGTTAACCAAGAGTCATCTGTCAATGCGTGCTGGATCCCCCTCCTTCCCCAATCTACAATAGCTGAAGGGTTCCCCACCCCCCCTCGATCCTACGAAAAAGGACTGGAGATTCCGCTGCATATCGCATCTGTGTTAATTGGAGCGCCACATGCTTCCGAGTATTGTAGAGGAGTAGTCATCAAAAGTTTCTCTTCAATGTCGGTGCCTGTGGAGACGACATCGCTTGGTATCCAATGGCACCTTGTATTTAGCAAGGATGAGGACACTCCATTGTCCTATGACGAAAGAATTGCACTGTGCCCTCAAAGAGTGATGACTTCACAAGTCCATATTGACACCATATTCAACCACAGAGCCCTTATTGGATGGCACCGGCAAGTCGTCTCGTACTTGGGGCGTGACCCTAAGGACTTTGAATACGCCATCATCCGCGATTCCCATGCTGGAGCCCCAGGCTCAAAGATAACCCTCGAAAAGCTCACAATAGGATTCCAGCAGATTGCTACAGCGCAGGTAAATATCTCACGTATATCCCAGGCGCCATCTATATTTCACGTCCAGCGGCGTAGGTAAACGGGCATTATTAAGCTCGCAGAGAATACACATGTGTTGCTCTACGAATCGAATGAGAAAAGGGCTTGGTTGGTAACGGCCGTGGAGGTAATATTACACATGGTACAATGTCGACTGTTGGATATTGATGGACAGCGAATTGAGACTGATGTGACTGGCTCGCCTGGCGAAGTGTTGCTCAAGAACGCCCGCCTCGAGATTGAATATGGATACACTTTTCAAGACATGGTTAAGAACACGTGGGATTTGCTTGAGTTTCTCCAGGGCGACCTCAAAGCCAGAGGAAGAAGGACATTATTATCTTGGGCCAAAAACAATATTTTGGACTACGAGTTTCGGCCATGTCTAGAAGAACGATCCAGTTTCACGGTTCACCGGTGCAGAGGGCGATAAATCAGGTGGGGCCGTCAGTTAAGCTGCAAAGATAGAGCGAGAAAAGGAGAGACAAGGCGCTGTCTCTTGGGCCATGTCCGATAACGTTATGGCGCCCGTCATTGGCTCCACCGCTTCCGCAATGGCAGAAGGAAAAAGAGACATTTTCCTCCTCAAATCGAAACTCGACGGGCAGCTCCGTGGAACGAGTCGCGACTAGCTGCTGACTGATGCTTTCGCAATTATGGAGGACAAGGGCGTGTTTGCGAGGTGATTACATAATAACCGCGCGACCAGGACAAATCCAAGTCTCCACGAAAATGGGCATTAAGCTGAGAATGGGCGACGCTAAGTGGTCAATTGGAGGGGGAGGGGCCACGGCTCTTGGTGTTGCTTTTTCGTGCCCGCCTGCAAGGGTTCCAGATTTACTGGGCGTAACGAGGGCCTGGAGGGGCACCTGCGGCGGCGGGCTAGGGGGAGGCATGAGGGGGGAGGCATGTGGGTGCTGGTGCGAGCGAGCGCGGGTGTAAGAGAGCAGGAGAGGGAGCGAGACGAGGTCGACGCGGCCATGGCGAGCATCGTCGGCCATGTCTGCCGCCTTCTACGTGCTTCTCTCGTCGCTCCCACGCACGCTCACCTTTCCAGTCTGGGCCGGATCAGCCGGGCGGGCCTGGGGTGACTGGCGCTGAGGCGGCAATTCACCGCGCGGGCCCGAGCCATGGCCATGGTCATAGGCCGTGAACCGGGCGGCGGAGGCGGCAATGGGAGGGGCCCTGATTCAAGGCTCCTGGGATGGATGTTTTTATCATCTGGCCATGCGACGACGGACGGGCATGTGAGGTCTTTCATTATACCTCGTCTCGTCTCATCTTCGATTTTTCACCGTCTGCCTTCGTGTGTGTGTGGCATCCAATTCACGTCTTCCGTTCGTCCATCTCTTCTGCTTAGTTCCAATCTCCCGCGCTCTGCAACCCTCCCCTCTCCGTTGGAGACGAAAAAAAAAGCCCAGACCAGTAAAAAGGACCCCTCACTTTTCGCCGCCTCCGAGCCCGCATCCGTCGTCGCATTTTATACTCTTTGCCAGCCGAGGCCGCGCGACAGAGTCACACCCTCCGTTCCCCGTACTCTAGAACAGCTCCCTTTTTTTTTTTAGTATTCATTTTTATTCTTAATTCAATTCACACATACACACACTTCGCCACCACAATGCCCGGCTCCACGATAGATCAGAGTCAATTCGACTCTATCCCAGATGCCATTGAGGCTTTCCGTACGCGACCCCTCCTCTCCTGGCCTGACATGTGCTCCCGTCGATACCCGCCTCACGAGTTTGCGAACTCGGGTTTCTGATCTTCTGAAACACATTTGCAAAGATATTGCTAGAAATTGACGGCGCCTCCGCTAACCGCTCGTCTCTACAGGAAAGGGAGAGTTCCTCGTCGTCCTCGACGACCCCTCGCGCGAGAACGAGGCCGATCTCATCATCGCCGCCGAGGATGTAACCACCGAAAAGATGGGCTTCCTGGTCCGCCATAGCTCAGGCCTCATTTGCGCTCCCCTCTCCCCCGAACTCACCACCACTCTCGGCCTCCCCCAGATGGTCCCCAACAACGAGGACCCCCGAGGAACCGCCTACACCATCTCCGTCGACGGCGCCGACCCTTCAGTCACCACCGGCATCAGCGCCCGCGACCGCGCCCTCGTGTGCCGCGTGCTGGCTGACCCCAACTCCAAGCCCGAGAGCCTGCGCCGTCCCGGCCACGTCTTCCCCCTGCGCTCCCGACTTGGCGGCGTGCGCCAGCGACCCGGACACACCGAGGCCGCCACTGAGTTCTGCCGCCTCGCCGGCAAGGCACAGGCAGGAGTCATCTGCGAGCTCGTCGACGACGGCGACGAGGTCCCCGGCCAGGCCGTCCGCCAAAGCACCGGCATGCTCCGCGGCGATGCCTGCATCAAGTTCGCCCGTAAGTGGGGTCTGAAGGTGTGCACCATTGCCGACCTCGTTGCCTACGTTGAGAAGACGGAGGGCAAGCTCGAGACCAACGGCAGCTCGGAATGATGAGCGGGCGCGGAGCTGGTTGGTTGTGGGCTTGGAGATGTGTGAGGGCACCGGCGGGTGGCTCCTCTTCACCTGTATACACGCACACGCATATCTGGTGATTTCTGTTTGATGGTCATGTTTTATCATCCTTTTTCATGTTTTTTCCCTCTCCTGGGTTTGGGCATAGACTTGGGGCCGTCATCACCTCTTCATGTTAAATATGGCAGCGAATGAAAAAAAAATACCAAGACGAAAAAAAAAACCTCGACAACAACAGGCGAGGTCACCCTCGGTAAATGTTTTTTTTGTCCATATTGTTTGAGGGCACTTCACACGGTGGTTCATCAACCATTGCGCTCGTAGTTTCGTAAATATGTTTAATGTACAGTTGTTGGAAAGCCTTCGACCTAGGGTCCACAAAATTTCAAGTCTCGCCCAAAGCCCCTCCTCTTTTTATAAGTGACCAAGAGTTCAATTACTCGCTACCAAAGCCTCGAGGGTTCGTTGTTCTCGTGAATGCTGGCTAGTTGGCTAGGGAAAGGTAGAAGAGTACTTCCATCTAGTCCCAACAAGAACGTTTCCGGGCCAGTTGATAGGGATTCCAATAGCACCTGCGAGTTGACATCTAAACGATTATACATTAGCGTACTTGTTCACATAATGTACGGATGCACAGAGCATTGACCTTCCCGACCCGGGTTTGGGAGCTTAGCCTCGAGAGTTTGGTTTGGCCGGAAATCACATAGTGCGGTTAATCTAGGCCCAGTATTTTCTTGTTCCATCTTTAACATTTGATAGAGCTCACGGCCGATGATGAGGTGTTCGCCCTTGACCTTGACATGGGCGACCAATATGTCAATGCACGTTGTCGAGATATGGATTGGCACCGATTTTAGACCAACATTGCTGGAACGTAAGCCAACATTGCTGGAACGTAAGCCAACATTGCTAGCGCAATACTTTGGTACATTGTATGAAGAATGATACAGACACCTTTCGGGTATCGTTTGACGAGATATCGGATTCAACGTTAATCCAAGTTCGCTGGCGGCTTTGGAATCGAGAATAGAGTGCTTGGACGAGAAGTCGATCTTTGCATTCACAGGCTCCCATTCACCGGTTCCCTTCATACATAACCCCTTTATTCTTATTCCGTTATGCTGCGTCTCGGTCGCGGGAGGCATGATCGGCGCCCCAGTAGTAGCTGGTTCCAACACAACATGTTTCCAGCTCTGTTCTGTTCTGTCGCGCCCAGATTCGGTCTTTAGCAGAAGAGTTCTCTCACACGGTCTGGCTTCAGCAGGTACATTCTGAACCACCTTTTCAAGGTGAGATTTTGGAGATGGACGATTTAATTCTGGCGATTTCTTCGCTGAAGCCGACTGCAGTCGATCATTCTCCGATGGTGTGGTATCTCGAGACCCAGCCGTAGATTCGGATGACAGACGCACTGCTTTGCCATTGTTGATCAGGCTCCCGATGGCTTTATCAACGTGCGTTTGATCTGTGGTGGAATATGAGCCCTTTAGACTAGGGTTTCGTTGACGGCTGGGCATGAAGTTCTAAAGGGTTTCGGTGCAGTGTGTAGGGCAGGGGGAAAACATTGAAGTGGCAGAGCAGTTTGACCCTGAAAACCCAAGGGGTGTGGGTGAGCGTATATCTTGAACGCAGGCTTACAGAATACACGACTCCAGTGGTGCCAAGGTTGCAGAATTGACTATAAAGGGAGTGAACCCGTTTCCCGCCATAGAAGAACAACCTTACTCTTAGTTTATCTCCAGCTCCAACAGCTGCGCTTGGATTTCGTGCTACCCTATATCTGTTGAATGATCGGGATTAGGGACCACTTGCTTCCTTGCGCTAAGAACACCATGATTGCCGTAGGCAGTACGGATGTCGTGTTGCGATCCTATTGTTTCCAAGTTACATGTATCACAAGCGAGGTGGCACAAAGCTGGACGCGGACAGACGCAGGCTGAGCTCTAAACAACCAACGTCGCTGATTCAGTCCAATGCGATAAGACGTCAGAGTGGGGTGGGTCAAGTCTAGGCTGTGTTAAGCCAAACCAATTAAAGAGCCCTATGGCTTTGAAATGTGTTTGTAATTTCAATCCATTTGTGACAGCTAATTGGCCATAGGTGCACTTGTAATTCAAGACAGAAGCTGACGCTCAAATTGAACCCACCGAGCCGGCTGCATGTCAAAGGGTTACCTTAGCCCCTGCGCCTTGCATCAGTCGTCTTTTATTGAGGCGGTAAGATATTGAAGGTAAACTACGACATGGAATGGGCTGGTATGGACAACTATCTCATTGCACCTTCACACGACCGCGCTAGCTCCATCCACCCTGCACCCTGCACCCTGCACCCTGCATCTCAGCTTCATGTGGCGCGCCATTGTCGGGCAAATATCAGCATGTACCAGTCTGATGATACCCGAGCAACAAAGAGCACGACTAGCTGGGGTGTATGTCCATATTGGCATGTAATAGGAAGAGAGTTGGTGCCGCTGGGCCAATACGCCACATGCTGTACGAGACCACGTCATTTGTGATTAAATCACAGAACCCGTTTATTGTAAATGTCATTCCGAAACCCTTTACGTCTTTGTATGCCGTTTGTCCGTAGCCTCGTGGTTAATTTACAATTTTCCATCTTCCTCAAACAGTCATCGATTTGGAATATGAATTTTTATAAGTCATGGTTTCCAGGGACCCATCTCTTCCGCCTTTTCCTAATTCTCTGTCTTGATGCTACAACTCCAACACATAATATTTATGGATACAACTGAATTCTCCATCGCAATCTACTAATTTTATACATATCGACCTTGCTCACCATACGGAATTACCTGAAAAATGGGAAAGCCTTGCGGATTGCTTTATGTTCGACTTTGCTCGGTAGAATCTCAAGAATTCAAACACCAACCTCTAAAACAGGGGGATGTGGACTACTGCACTGGGACGGTGTTACACATAATAAACAGGGCAGAGCACAGCTTCATAAACGAAGAATTAGCGAGATATCTACTACCGATAACGTTTGGTTCGAATGCTCCGACAATTGATTTTGGCCACGATACTGTGGTCGAGCTAGAATGGTGTTATCCGGGAGCAAATACATCGCAGGTTACAAAACATCTTGTTCTGCGTGAATCGCCGTTCCACGTTACCCTAAGAAAAGAAGACTGGGAACAACCTATGGATAATTTTCTCCGTCAAAAATTCCCACAGAGGCTATTGAGACCGCGCCGAGCTCCGCCGCCAGAGTTATCTCTGAAGATTGACAGCCGTGAAAAGTACACTGCCGTCTTGGAGGACCACGACAGCGACAGAGATACGGATAATGAATCCGCAAATGGGTCAATTGCACAATCCACACCAAATTCTCCCTTTGGCTTTTCACAGACAAGCACAGCTACAACTTACTGCGAGGAGGGGGAATGCATGGGAATGGGTGCGGGTTGGCATGGTCAAAGCCACCTGCACAGTCCTAAGTTTGAGTGTGAAGACAATGGCGGTGAAGGTCCCAAGAAGGACAAGGCAAGAAAGCCCGAGCCAACGACGAAGAAGGAAAACGAGATTTACCACATCAGTGAGACAGGCGTTGAAGGTGGAAATGGAGACTTCGGGGAATTCGAAGACGAAAATGACAACTCCGAGGGGACTAATTGGCTCAAGTTCGAGGTCATCAATACAGACGAGGAAGCAGATGCCAATGACAAACAGGAAGATGCATACTGGACTTGGTCACGCGAGAATTCTTGCTGGGTCCACGACCAACAACATTGGTCCCCGGAGTGCATGTGATTTGTCCAGGCGCCCATTTAATACGACGTGGAATGAGGCTCGAATGTTTTGACCGGACCTTTCGGAATATGACGGAAAGAGCTGGTGTCTGAGGCTTTGAATTTAATATATCTATACGTGTGTATTGAGTTTAAAATGACAGAACTGGCTCGGTAAGCCTGATTTCGCGACTTGGCTTCTCCTGATACTCCTAGTGCATGATATAGTAGATGTCCCCCGGGCCGGGGATCAGCACCATAATTGTGTCATATGAGTAAAAGGGTTCGCCTAGTGTTATAGTTTCATGCAGACTGGCTCGGACTGAATACCTAGCCCCAGATGCATGCAAGATACTGCACTCCGTGCCGTGTGTATTCCAGTAATAGCTCTAGCCAAAGTTGAGGTGCGGGAACCGCGGGGACTATCAATTTACAGCCGCAAAACACTCGACCGGTTTGAATTTTTTCCCGGCTACATGAAAAAAGCTCACCGAGATAAGCATGGAAGGTGTCACATTCGAGGGGCCTGGTGAACTATACTATATTGGGCTGATGTGATTAAATTGCAGAAAGAGGCCTGCCATCAATACCACGTATGCATGTTGCATAAAGGAGCCTTGTTGGCAGTGTGGATGATTTAGCAAGTGTAACATGAGCCCGAAGGCGCTTCTGGAGGTCTTTGTTCATTGCCATCATGGAGGCGTTGATATATCATATATAGAGACTAGACAAATGTTCTATATATGCTGGGCCGAAGCAACGTGAGTGGGGCAAGACAAGTGAGTTCAGGCCTAAGATATCGTATAGGTGTCTTTTGATATGGAAAATATAAGTTTATCCGGACACATAAGTTCAAAAACGGGTACGACGTCTGTGAGAATTGAAGACACGAAAAAGCAGAAAAACGAGGCGCAAAGCATCAAGGCTGCATGTGTACTAGATTGTCTGAAAAGTTGCCTGAAAGATGGAACAGGTAAGCCAGTGGTGACTCGTCTAGGAGCGGGAGGGTTGGTTGGTTAGGGCATCACTTGACATCAATTTTGTATCGATGATAATAATACACATTAGGCAGCATTGATGCCTAATCAGCTGGAAAATGAAACGCTGAAGCGTTGGAATCAAAAGCCTCTTCACGGGCCTCAAAACCTTTACTCCGTGGAAACTACACGACATGCATGTGCGGGCTTCGCGGTTGGGCCCTGGCCCCTACATCCACTCCAGTTCCGTCTGGGTGGCGGCTATGTAGCCATGTGCCGGGTTTTCTTACTGTGGTGTGAGCTATTCCTAGCCCTAAAAACGTTGAGGCGTTGCACGTGATTTCAAGTCCTGGGTCTTGGGGAATGTATGCCCGTCTTATCATGGTGGGCAAGAACCTCAAATATACAACACAGAATAGTCTTGACTCTATTTTTTTTTTACAAAAGGATGCTGCTCGTATCCACTAAAAAAACATCCAACCTGTAAGATGAAACGAGTCATCATATGACACCGGATCCTCCGTCATCTCCGGTTCGGAGTGGTTGTGCCTATTCTAAGACCAGATGACAACTATGCTGCAGCATGATGATCCAAACCCCGAGACAGCAGCGCCATCTCAGAGCGCCATCACATGAATCTCGGAACGGAATGCGTCATACCATAGCCCTATTTTCTCAGTCTGGAAGATCTCCTGCGGCCGGACTCTGGGGTGGCGTCGTCGTTTGAAGGTTCCAGTTTCACCTTCTCTTCCTTGGGTTCCGACTTTGGTGGTGCCGTGCGATTCTTCTTGGCTGGTGGTTCGCTCTCATCCCAAAACTCGGATGTGGTCTTTCGCGACTTCTTTGGTGCCTTGACTGTTGGCTTGGTTTCCACTGGCTCTTCTTTGATGCTAGGAACAACACGGCCCGTTTTTTTCTGCACACCTGGGACATAGCAACTTGTTCGACCACCGACTGTAATGAATGCAAGTTTTTCACCATTGGGAAGCTTGGTGGCCGCGCCCTTGGCGCCCTTGCTCCATCTGTAGTCGAAGAGCCAGTGTTCGGGAAACTGGTCAGAATCTCCTAGCTTGTCAACGGACGTCTGGCATACGTAGCGGATGTTTTCGTAGAGAGTAGAAATTTGAGCATCGTCGAACTCATCGCAATACTGTTCGGGATGTAGTTTTGCCTGATAGAGCGTCTCATCAGCAACCCAATTGCCAATGCCACTAATCATTGTCTGGTCAAGTAGGAGAGCCTTGATTGGGACGTGTCTTGACTTGACCTTGCTTCGCAGGTAGTCTTCAGTGAAGACATCTGGATCCACAATTGGGTCAGGTCCGTTCTCCACTAGGGGAGAATGTTTTCTGATTTTTTCTCCCGGGCAGTCAACGAGACGAACACGTCCAAACCGGCGAGAGTCGGTAAATGCAACCTCAACTCCAGGATCTCCTTCAGTCTTGAACTGGAATTTCCAAAATCGAGGTGGCCATTGCGCAATATCCTCTTCCTTCATCTTCTTGTAGTAATTGGTGTAGGCAGTTTTCTCGCCTTTGATATGGACCCATCCTGCTACCGTGTGAGCGAATGTGTATGTGATGAGTAAAGAATGGTACCTGTCATGCCAAAATGCATCACAAGATGCGGCGGCTTCTCCAAAGTGATCCTACTCGAATTAATCAAAATATTGCATGGTGGGTCCCATGAGAGCTTACCAAAAGTATTTTCCCTGACTCCCCGCGGATACAATCTGAAGAATTAGACCGTGACATCTTACCCAAGGCCATCTTTGGGCCACTTACTTTCTTACCCTGCAAAGCTGCCTCAACCTCGGCACCACTGGTTCCCACTTTTCCAAAAACATTATTGTCATCTATTGCGGACGCTGTGGATATCCGCTTCCCAACCACGTGAAGGCGGAGGAAGTGGACAATGCGAGCAACTGCGCAGGTCTCAGCGAGCTCTCTGCGGGAACCGACGTGAATAGAAACCAACCTTCAGCAATCTCCGGCATTGTAAACGGCGTTTTATGACAAAATAATCCAATCGCTCCTGTCTACTCTTATCAAGAGCCTGATCGCCTCGCCAAGTTCGACGCGAAGGGCGCAAACAAGACTCGCGTGGAGACGCGATATCACGTGCAACATCACATGCAGGAATTCGTCTCCACTTCACTTTTTTTTTTCCCTTAAGAGCTCGCAAAAGTTTTGCTTCCCTCCAAAGCTTTCCATCCTTCACCAACAATGCAATTTAAGGTACGTTCTGAATGCCCAGCATAGCTTCAAAGCTTCCCTCCCTTTCCTTCCTGATGACACTTTACACCGCAAACTAGAGTCTTTGACCTAAATGGAATGAAACCTCTTTTTTACACGTCAGTCTGAAAGACCGTTATCGTCACACTTTGGATGTTCCACCGCAAGACTTTACAAGTGCTGACTTTTTCACAGCTCACGTCACCAAGCGGTGGATCATTGCGAGCAACCTCAAACTCTCGCTTAGTCTATATCGACCACGTCTATGGTAAGTTACTTCTTGTGTTAGCACCCAGTCCTACTATGATGATCAATTCTTTTTACAATATACGCTGGAAATTACCGGCTGAGATCTTTCCTTGAAGATATAAAATGGCTATTTCTGATGGACAACTTTTTCAATTACATTTGTTGGCATTCATGGAGAATCCTTCGCTAACAGCATTGAAGTCTCAGATACTGGCAAGGTATGCCGCACCCTCCCATTTCGATCCCTTCGTACCCCGATCCATATGATGAAATGGCACTGGGCTCCGAATATAAACTGCATGAGCAAGACAAGCCATTTTGCGGCAGGCCTAGAAAACCTTGCCCACTGATTCATTCCATTTAACATTCAACTTGAGGATGTTTAAAAGCCATTGAGGCTAACCCCGATGGTAGTGTCAGTGTTAATCTGCAATGATGTTGTGAAATATCACGAGCGCGTTTTAAAGCGTAAGTCATTTTATTTCCTTATGCACGATTAAGCTCTCCTGATGTAACCGATGACGAGTCTTATTCGAGTTTTCGATGCAGACACCATCTTTTTTTTTTATACCATTCATGCCTAACTGATTTCGCACCCCACTTACCAATTGTGTTTTCTGATCGTTGTTGAACCCAGCTAATAGCTTTCAGTCTATCAGCAAGGTTAGTCGCCACTCGAACTTGCAATCTCTCAATGCCACCATCTCCCTGATGAACCAAAATGAAAATGACAAGCATATGTCCGAGCTTACGCAACGACGACAAATCATTTATTTTCTGATCGAGATGTCCACACATCATGGAGGCATGCAACCAATCGGTCAGCAAGTACTGACCTTTCAAAAGTAATGTTAATATGATGGTCCCAAACTTGGCGTCCGTGACTGGTAAATAAGGTTAGTAATGCTCTTTTTGTTTGCCCCTATCATTTAAATGATGTATTACACAATCACGACGGTCAACTTAGCAAAATGCATTGATGACAACGCCTGTGACAAGGCACCTTTTCTGAAAATTCCCTTCTATACAATGGTTTTTATAGAAACTTTACTTGGGACTCGTTGCTAACGAAATCTCCCAGGTTTGAAATCTCTTCTGCGGTAGTTCTCATTTATTGAGTCGGTCAAGTTGACCATGATGAATTTGCTTTAATGTGAAACGATTGTACTTGATGAGCTATAAATCCCGATTCCCCCGACCAAGCCAAACAATCTAAATAATAATTTAACGTATTTAATAAAGTAAATAAACACCTTGACCCTGATTCTTGGCTAGAATGTGACAAATGAAATCTTGGAACGAATGAGTCTGGAATCATTCAACTTTCTTTTATAACTTGCCATATAAAGAAATCTCGGCAAATGAAACCAAATAAAATGGTCCCCTAGCGTGCTAAGCGAGTGTACATATTCTGCAATTGTACACGCAAAGGGAAAACCTGCCCGGAAAGACGCTTAACTTGTTGGTGGTCGTCTTGGATACGAAGTGGTTAATTGAATGAACTTTAGCTGAGTGCCTCTAATCGCAATCGGTCTGGGTCATCCTTGATCTTGGTCCCATGGCTCATGGACCTGCCGTGGGCCAGGCGAGGGACAGGGAAGGGGGAGGGAAGGGAAGTGCGATGTACCATGCCCCGGGGAGTGGATGATGGGAGAAACTCTTGGGAGCCTCGTGGGGTCGTGGTGTATAGCCGGTAGTGTGCCTCATTGTCATTGTCAACCTGGTGGGACCGCGGGATGTTCCAAACCGGGGTGCCTTGATAGGTGGTGGCCTGGTACAGGTATTTGGGGGGTTTACCGGAGTGATCATTTATAGCCATGGTGCTGATGAACTCATTAGCTGGACTGCTCATGTAGAGAGGGCTCAATGACTCGACTCACGGAAGCATTCCCTTTGCTACACTCGGGTTTCGGAGCGCAACTCGCAAGTCATCTTCGCTGAAAACGCCAGAAGGGGGCCCCATAGCATGGAGACACTTCTGACGCCACGCGAGCTTCTCTTGTGTGGAATCGGTAGATAGTTGTGTTTCGTAGTATGGGTGTCTGGGTGGATAACCCATCGCCCGGTGAAGCTGCGGGTCAGGCAAAGGTCGCTGCTCGGGTGAGTGTCTGCCAGTGCTGCCGAGACTGCTGATACTACTGATACTGCTCCTGGTCGAAGCAGACTCCGGAGACGGCATGTTGACGGGCCCTCCTATGTCGATCTTAGCCTCCACGGTGGGCAAACCTGGGATAAGAGGTGTCCGAGGAGGAGAAGGGAGGAGCCTGGCCAATGACTGCTGTCGTCGGCGAATGTCTCGCTTCTTGCAATTGTACTTGAACAGGCCCCACATGTCAAAGTGCTGACGATATGAGCGGGTCCTGGTGTTGTCAAATCAGTTACACGACTCTCCCGTGGGACATGGTGTGATGTAGTCTGGAACGAACAGGATAGGACAGACTTACGAAGCTTCGAACCCATGTTCCGTCTTCATGATTTGGCGCACATCTTCGAGTTTCCGCCCATCCTGAATATACAATCGGGTAATAGTCTCTCGGTGCTCGTTCCACGGTTTGGCCATCATGATTGCAGATTTGTGGGGATGGTACAGGGGATAAAATCTGTCGTTCTGGATGCTTTGAAGTAACTTCAACTGCACTGTCCTGTTTTGTTGTCTAGCCGGAACAGATGACGGCAACAACAATATAAGCAGGCACGGCAATGACGAAGGACATTAGGGTACGCCCTGAAAAGATGATGCGGCCAGGAATTTGCGTGTGTTGGTATTTTATTCCTCGTCTGCCTCCTTCTTTGTTCTATGTTTTTTGCCTTGACGTTGATTTTTATTTTGTCTCTTTTCCTTTTCTGTATCTTTGGGTTCCTTTTGTGTTGGTACAAGTGTTGATGTTGTTGTTGGGGGGTTGGTGATGACTGAGGTGGTCGAAGTGCTGTTGTTCCTTCAGGACCGAACCGTCAGAAAGGGGAGATAAAAGTAATCAGAGGAGCGGGGTGATGGAGTATTGGGGTGTTAGCGAATGCCAGAGGGGGGAGGCTCAACAGCCGCACAGCGCCGCAGCCTTATTTATTCTTGGAAATTTCGTGGGCAGTTGCACCCGAGTTGCACCCGAGAGCCTCGTCGGGACATGGGGGGTACACTCTAGAACGAGGCAACCATGGGCTGCAGTAAGGCAGACAAAGCATCCCTCCTGCTCATACCTCCTTCTCATACACCGCCGAGAGTCGGTTGAATGTCCCTGTCGACACGCCACTGCTGCGTTGGATGGATGGCAGGTGTCATGGATGCTTGCTTTACTGGATATCTCTGCCAGCACCCGACGGCGAAGACTTCATTCCCCTCCTTCTCGCCTTCTTTCTCTCTTTCCCTCTCACACTCGTCTCTTATTTGTCCTGTCCACTTTCCCGAGGCGATTGTGCAAAAAGCACAAATACCGAAACCAAAAAGAGGCTTGCATGACATTGAGAATGTTGATGTACCTCTGAGTGGTTGAAACACTCAACGAGCAAGGATGGACCAAGTACACGGGCTTATTATTTTTTCAACGACATACTGCAGCGACGCAGCCAGACTTTGCTGGCGCACACATCTGTCCCATTCAGCCTCATCTTTCCGCGCAACCAAGACCTTCTGTCTGCCTCTGCACCTGTGTGTCTTGGATGCACTTTGCTGCACGGCGTGCCAAACATGGCGAATTTGATGCGCCCGAAGTGATTGGGCAAACTGGGGATGGCGGCTTGGGAGAGGAAAGAAACATGTGGCACACACAGTCTCGCTCGGTCTCGACCGATACACCTTTTTTTTCTGTTTTTCTGTTTTCTTTTTTTTTTCATGTCCTGTGTCGCATCGCCATCGTCACCATCATCCTTGCAACCACATCCCATGGGGTCGGCCATATTTCTCTCCCGCGTTTCGTCCTCTGGGCGAATGTGCACCGGTTCTGATTCGCTGTGTCAGCCCTCAAGGCATCCCGGCTGAAAAAGTAGACTGCAACGCACATCCCCCTCCATTGCAAGGCCAGGGACGTATTCGTGTACCTCTGGCCGGCAAAGAGGTAGAGAAAGCCCATTTGTTGGCCTATCCGTCCGCCCTATTTTCATTCGCGATTCCGCCCCTCCACCATGCAGCAACTGGCGCTTGTGCTGTGGGCATGTCGTACAGAGCCCCAAACAAACCACAAACGCAAAGAGGCCCAGTCTTGGAGGCCAACCCAAGGAGGGCCCATCTCGTCATTGCGCCTTTAGCTTGTTATGGATTGTCTCAGATGCCTGTGATTTTGTGAGAAACGCTTGCCGGCCATCTCATCTCTGGCCGGCCTGTATTCCCTATCTTCTCTGTTTCGAAAACTTCAAGCCCCACCCAAGTCATCAAGGCGTTGTCGCCTGTAACTTGAGTTGGGTGAAGTAGGCTGCTCAAAGTCAGCCCTAGAAGCGTCATGTTTGAGCAAGAAAAGCAGGAGAACAAGAGAAAAAAGCGATATCCTGTCAGCACGGAGCTGGAAACCCGCATCTAGTGGCTTGCAGTGCGCCAGAGTTCTCTCCTGCGTATTTTTTTTCGGAATCGTGCCCTGCCCCATGGCGTTCTGGTGTGGGTGTTGCCAGGTTGCTTCGCCCAGAGCCTGGCGACCATGTATGACGCTGATCAACGGCGATCCAAGCCGTGCCCTCCCCCCGGGACTGCTCTGACACAGCCCGGTGGGATAAGCCTCCCAGTTCACCTACCAGAGCTAACCAGCTTTCAAAAATAATCACCTGCGTCCCCCAAGACTACCACTTATCAATCTTCCAGCCTATGCAGCAAAGGACTGGCCGCCACATTCTGCAGCGCAAAAGCAAGCCCCCAAACTTCCAGTTGCGTGACTAAAGGCCACATGACTGCGGCTGAGGAGGATGATCAGATAGGCCAGTGGCAGTTCGTAGCGGATAGGACTGAAACAGCGATTTGGGCTATCTAGCCCGTTGAGAGAAATGCGCCGGCCCGGCCGGTCATCGGGCGCAGTTTGCGTCCCGGGGCACAGCACTGCCTCATTCCTTTGCTCTTTAGCGCAAGTGAGGACGGGAGAGGCCGTCAATAAACCGATTGGCCGCTCGCCGATCTATCCGCAAAGTTAGTCTGCTAAGGGGCATGCAGGAAAGGCAGATCAATCGGGAGTTGAAGAAATAACGCTGTTTTTGTTCATTTTAAGCCAAAACTATAGTTTAATAGTGCAACAATGCGGGGAAACACCGGCTATCGCACCAAACAACTGTTTTATTCAACCCTCTGCTGTCAAGAACCGCCCACATAGGGCCCCGGTCCCAACCATCTCGAGGTAACCGTGCAAGGGATGGTTCAACACGAATAGGGCAATCGCCATGTCATATGCCAATTACACTTTCGCCTTTCCTTAATCTTCCTCATTAGCCGACCACATTTCAATTCAACCCGGCCGCGTGGTTTCAATCCACTATCCCCGCCCGCCCTGCTTTTTGCCAGATCCTCCGCTGTTCTAGAACGTGGTTTGCAAAGGTGTTTGCAGGGTGGGTAAGTAAGCCTGTGAGTCAATATACGCGTACAATTGACCAACCTATTCATCATGTCTGAAAATCTGCCCAATTCACCGTCCGCCTCACTCTCCGCCTTTAGGCGGCCCCTGCCTTCCTCTCCGAGGCAGGGGCGTCACCAATGACCACCGCTTCCTGGGCCTTGTGACTATTGGTAGGGCTCTTCAACTAGTTGCCAATCTTGTCCGAAGATCCGATGATAGGGCTTTGAGTGATGGGCGACGTGGGCGTCGATGTGACGGGTGAAGAGGCAGCGGTATCAGAAGAGCTGCTAGCGTTGCAGAATCCCGAAATGACCTGGAACCATTTCTGGGCATCGGCTGACGTGTGAGCCTTGAAGCTGATTTCGGATGAGCCAGTAAGCTTGCTGCTGAACGTCTTGGCCTTGTCTTTGCCCTTGATGTTGAATTTGTCGCCATTGGGTGTGCCGATAATGGCCTCGGGGAGATAAATGGAGAGCTCAGGCTTGGGATCTTCGCGTACATTGTCCGAATCCTTGAACCCATGCAAAAACTTGCAGGGTGTGACGACGTAGTATCCAGTCGAGAAACCCCATGATAGCTTGTTGCGCGACTTGCGCTCAAGAGTTCCTTCAAGAAGGGGCTTGGTTGCGGCGTGGTCCATATTGGGGAACACCACCCCTTCAACAGTGCGAGGAGGGTCGTCAGGTCCGACGAGGCGATCCGCGCAGCGCGTCTGGAAGGCATTCCACTCAAAGTTGGGTGTCACTTTCTGGACAGCTCCGAGCACGTCGGTGTGCAGAGCGCGAATTTTTTCTCCTTGTCCACCAGCCAGCAAGGTGAAAGCCTCTAATCCTTGCTGCATGACTTCGACGACGTGGGCCTCGAACATGGCAAAATTAGCCTGGACAGCAACGAGATCATTGCGGTGGTTGTTCTCTGCGATGACTTGGTTGCTCAGTCGGTGCAGAACACCTCGGTGAAGGACGTAGGGGTCTTCATGACCCTGGGAACGCCCACCGGCGGAATCGGAAGAGGCGCTGTGCTGGCCCAGCAGCTCAATGTGCTTCTGAGTAATGTTACGGGCTTTCTCAACCTCCTTGGCACCCTTTACCGGTCCGTGGGCCAGCTCCTTGGTCTTGTGCTTGATTTCCTTATGCAAGCGCTCGAGGATAGGGAGCACGGAACCCTTGATGCTCTGCTCAGTTTCGAGGTTGGTGTTGATCATAGCCTGTGTGTTGGTGCGCAAGTTCTCAAAGAATCCGGCCATGCCACCAAGGCTCTGGTCGAAGTGGTGACCCTCTTTCAGGGGGGTGGAAATGGTCTGTAAGAAGCGGTGTCGGGATTAGTTCCTCGTATTCTTGTTTCACATCTCGGCGCGACGGCTTCCGCAACCAAGAAGGGAATGGCATCGTGACGGCCGTACTGACCTTGAGGGCCTTTTCATATTCCTTGGCCTGGTGGTTATGGATTTTCTCCATGGCCTTGACATATTCCTCGAGATAACCGCAGGCATGCTTCCAAGCTTGCAGCCGCTCAGCCAGCAAACCAGCCGTCTGTAGTCAGAGTTAGCCAAGTGATGTCCTCCCGGGATTCCGAGCACCCCGAGGGTCCGGCTCATGACGGCGCATCGCATGTTGTTGCTGGAAGAGAAGGCGACGTACAGTTGATGGATCGGCGTCAGGGATGGCCTCGTCGCTGAAGGCGCTGAGGCCGGTCGTGGCCCTGGAGGCCAGCATAGTGATCGGCGAGGTCGAGGACATGTTGATTGATTGAGGTATGAGGATTCGAATAGGGGGATGTAAAAAGAAGAGTCAACGGTATCGACAGTTCTCGGGGTTAAATTAATTATTGAAAGGTTGACAGGGATGAGGGGAGCTAAAGTCAGGGTAGCAAGGAGGAGGGGTATCACAGGGGAAGGTGGGGAGCTCTCTCGTTTAGGCCGTTGGGGTGGCGTGCGGGAAGGATGATTGGGCGTTAACGCGCGAGAGACTGGGGAGAGGTCTGGTTAAAAGTAAAAATGGGATGCAGAGGATTGACGATGGGACTCGGCGATGGACCATTTACCTGAAAATGACTATTTAATCAACCAGACGCTGCTCAACGGCAGGAATGACGTCTTTGGCGGATCACCAGAACTTGGAGAGAGGGAGTGGAGCAAGCTCGCGCGGACGGTGGATCATCCGGTAAGATTGGTGACGGCGTGGCTCATTACGATTTGGCTCAACTCAGACCTACTCATGCCTTTGCTCCTTTTGTCTTGAATCCTTTTTGCTGGAGAGCTAGATGTCGGCTTGGCCAGCTGTCTAGCTGTCTTTCGATTGGACGCGGCTGCCATTGGCTTGTTGGAATCGGCTTCTCATCATGGAGGTTATTGCATCTTGCCAAGGACGACGTATTCGAAGACGGAGGGAGGGGGCCGGGGGATGTGTTTCTATTCATGAGACGATTGGCGACAGTACAAGCCGCCCAGCACTCAACTCAATTCGCTTATCGGACCTGTCGTTGCTTCTTTCTACCCTTGGGATAGACCACGACAATCATCGAATGCCGATCTCTCACCTAGTACTACTACCGCAGTGGGCTGTATGTAGTGGTTTGTATGTATGGTTGCAACTGTCACACAGTGGTGTAAATGCTGCAATGCCACCACCATGATCAAATAGATGCAAACCTCCACCTTTATTCCTTCAATTTCTCTCACAAATATTCGCATCATCTATGCCTTTTGGCATATGTCCCCCGCTGCGACAGTTAGATAGAAAACACTCCACATGAATCTAAGAAAAAACAATCCCAAAAACGCCAGCACTCAGACAGTCTATCAATCGCATTCAAGTCATGACGTCAACCCATGCACTCCCCTCTACTGCACCGCACTAAAAACAAGCACTAAGGCGATCCTCCCACCCACCCACCTCTGTGAGGCGGCAAGCTAGGACATGGCCACAAAAAGTCATGATCATCTGAGAGAGAAAGATGTAGAAGAAGAAGAAAAAATGTGACGGTTCTGGTAAACTGGATGGGGCGCGAGACACAAGACCCTGACAATCACCTAAAAAAGGCCGATCATCAACCACCCCCCTCCCCCCTCCCCCACTCCTTTGGTCACACAACCGGCTAAAGATGGGACGGGGATCTTCGGCCAGAATTTTTTGGCCTGGCCCAATCCAGCTTAACCAATTTTTTTTCTTGTATAATTTGGGCCATGTCGTTGGAAGAGGGGGGAGGTTATGGATAGGCGGCTTCCCGTGCACATTTCTGCTGGCTGGAGGCAGCCCACCAAAAAAAAAAAAAAAAAAAAAAAAAACCTCCCCGTGGAGTAGGAAAACAGCCTGCCTTGGGGGAAGGGGAGCCCAATCACACACACACACACACACACACACACATTTGCGCTGTTAGGCTAGGTTAAACCACACCACCGCAAATGCTGTACCACGCCATTGCGCGTGGGTGCGAAGAGCGGCACTCGCCTGTGCCAGGTAGCCAGGATGGATCAGATCAGCCCTTCTGTCCTGGAACCGCCGGGAGGCACGTGCTCCCATGATGCACAGTTCATCCCGTCATCCCGTCTGTCTCTGTTAAGTGCGAGCTCGGATATCCTCGAGGTCCAAGCGCATGCATGCCCATCAATCCTCCAGCAGTGCCGTCTTGTTAGCGTGAACACATTATTTAGGTATGTATTCCTGCAAGTTACGTCAATTTCCATAAACACTTTGTCCATTTTTATTTTAAATTTTTTTTTATTATATATAATTATTATAAACCATTGTTTGTAAATTCCAAATGTGTCATCACTTATTCCATCGTAGCGTAGGCGTTGGCACGCTCTGGGGTATTATCAAACTAATGTACAAGGAATGCATCAATCGAGCCCTCTTTCCATTCATACTCGTTGTGTCTGTTTCTCTCGATGCGTCGTCGCCAACAGATAGGTCCAAATCATTATCCTTAGTTTGCACCCTTTCTATACCCATATATAAAATCCCGTAGACATTGAAACATCCCTAGCTGAGATCCCAGTTTCCCTAAACGCCTTCCATATCCCAAGTGTCGCTTCGTGTGTGTATATATCCAATGTTGCCTCCGGTACTAGTGCAAGTGAAAACAAAGCAAATAAAATGAAAACACGATTTAGTTTCATCTCGTCATTCGAGTTAATAAACTTGGTCTCGAGTAAGGTGCATCCTGCGGTGGATCGACGGGTCGTCCGTGTAAGACCGTCCCGCAATCAAGCTAGTAGGACGCGAGACGTGGCGAACCTGTTGAATGTGGTCCTCGCCCACCTGGTCCTCGGAAATGGTCCCAAGAGGATCTTGAACCAGATCCGTTGCAGGAGGAGTTCGGGGAGCGCTGAGTGCAGTCTGGTAGTCGGGGAGTTGGAAACTGCCCGAGTGGGTCATCGATCGTGCAGGCGTGCGGACGGCCGTTTGGTAACTTGGGACCTTGTTCAGCTCAAGAAACTCATTGGGGTCCAAATCGACGTGTTCGGCCGAATTGCGAGACGAATCCTCTCCTGCACTGTTGCTTCTCGTGAGAGCTCCAGAGTGTGGCTCCGATCGCGGAGCTGCCCCATGGGGTGCCGAAGTCGGGGAAGCGATGCCAGAGGTGAAGCCAGAGACTGAATGGATCGACGTAAATGAGGTGTTACGTTGCGAGGGGTCAAGTGATACATCCGCCAGTCGTGACGATAGGGCTGCAGGCGCAACCGGCCGGCTGTGAGTCAGGGCTGCCGCCAGATTTTCCGTGGAACCGGCCCGGGATTGCGCGTAGAATGGACTGTTGACGCCAGACTGAATAGCGGGGGTCTGGAAACCGTGGACATCAACATCCTCGTAGAGTTGGTCCAGCACGTGCTCGCCATAGCCGGGAGGAGCCATGGTTCCGAGGTTTTGTTCGCTTGGAGTGGATGGCGACTGGTCGACCAGGTTGCCCTGCTCGTCGAGAGGCATGTTTGGGGAGATAAAGATGGAAATGGGGAGAGTAGCGCGAAGCTGTGATTCTGTATGTCAGAATTTGGCGCCCAAGACATGTTTCTTTGTTCTTTTGGTTTCTTACCTCTGAAATGTGGCCGTCCGGGTTGCAGAGGGCAACAGTCAGCTTGATCTTGTGGCGAACCTTGATACCGTGATGGTTGAGGTCCTGAATGCACTGGCGGAGCTTCTTGGGAAGATCAAGTCGCTTGGTCATGGCCCAGCCTTCCTGGCCAGTGTCTTCAATCATGTCTTGCCAATGCTCTTCTCTTGACACTTCAAACTTCCACATCTGAACCTCGCGTTCCGTTCGGTGCTCACGAATGCTGAGCCCGGTGGCTCCTTGGATGCAGCATTCTCGAACCTCCATTAGTCTAGCTGTAATGTCACCCAGCTCAAGTCCCTTCAAGAGTGGTGTAAATCGCATTTCCATGGCAACTGAACCTCCGAAGACGACAGCCTTTTGGGGGATAACAATCGAGTAGTCGACCTTGTTGGGCCAGATGTTCTCAACGCTCATGGCATGTAGGAATTCTAGGGCGCCGGGTTCGAGGGTTCGGATAATTCGCAGGTGCTTGTAAGCGTGTAGGTCGTAAGCGAGCTTGCCGCGGCCAACGGTAGCCTTTAGTCTGTAAGTGATAGATGACTCGGGGATGCCTTCGACACTCTCAGCTGTGTCGCCGGGAAGCATAAACTCAAAGGGCCATTCGTAGTTGCCGGCGGGGAGAGTCATGCTCTTGCCATGGGTGCCGACGAAGGGTGCCCATCGGTGTTCGAGGATTGTGGTTGTCTTGTCGACTTTTTGACCGGAAACGCCAGGAGCACTTCCTCGGGGATCGGCCCAGCTGTGAATGTGGTTGTTAGTGACTAGGTAGTTCTGCGTAATAAAAGCTCTTGCGTATTGACTAATAATAATAAAAAGACAGATGAGTTGCAAGAGTCTCACCATTGACGCAGGGTGCCCATTAAGCGAAGGCGCACATCCTCCATGCGCAGAGACGACTGCAGGCAGAGGACGAGGACGCCCTTCAGTAGTTGGCCGGTTGATTCATGTTCGTTGCCTCGAAAGACGATAAAATCGTTATCTAACCTGTCACACGCAACCATGTTAGTGTGCGACTAGAGAATTGGGAGCGAGGTGGGCTGGATGGGTCGCGCAAGCTTACCGAATGTCAAAGAGGCTGTAAGAGTTGCGCCCAGTGACGGAGGCAAAGGGCTTAAAGGACGGCATGGTGGGGGGTTTTGGGGTAGAGACAGTTGAGATGCAGATGGCCGAGACGCAGCCAAAGAAAGAGGTCTGAGGAGCCCAGGAGAGTTTTTGGGGGAGGGCCAGGGCGGTTTTATTCGGGGCCAGTGACAATGGCATCCCACGATACGACAGGACAAAAAAGTCGACAGTCGACCAAGTGCAAAGCCGGCGGAGGGCGGCGACGAGGGGCGGGATGTGTGAGTGGGTGCAGGGAGGGCGTGTGCGTTGCGCTCCCACTTGCACGTCTGTGCCTCTGGTGTGCCTCTGGTGTGCCTCTGGTGTGCCTCTGGTGCGCCTCTGGACGCCTCCTCGGATGGGATGGTGGGGCAGTCAGTGAGATCAGACGTGCAGGGTCTTGTTCTTCCTTCTTTTCTGTCGCAGCGCAGGGGGAGGGATCAAGAGCGGTGCGAGGTGGAACCCGATGGTGAATCAGATGGCCCGCCTGATGGGGACGCCTGATGGAACCAGATGGGCCTGTTGGATGTGACAAAAATAAAAAAGAGGGTCGTTGCTGATAAGACCCGTTGTTGGGTCACAAATCAAATCGCGAAGGAGGCGAGCGGCTCTGAGGCGATTGAAACAAGGGAGCAGGTTCGGGTTCGAGTTGGTTGAGCAGAGAAGAGCCGAATCGAGTCGTCAAATACATATACGACGACTTGTTTGAAATGCAGAGGCGGGCATCGCCATTTATGGCACGAGGGCTTAATTGGCACTGCCCGACTGGAAATGTCAGGCTTGCCAACTTGCCAGAGGTTCTGTTTGGATTCGCTCAAAAGGAGGCAGAGAAAAAAACTGGTGGCCGCATCCGTACAGGAACAGCATCAGGCCAGTCCAGTTCAGTTCAGCCCATTGAAGGAAGATCTGTAGAGGAGGGGGAGTGAAGGTGGGAGTGAGGTGGGAGCAGTGGATCGGGAGTGGCAGCAAACAGGGCATTGTGATTACAAACCACACACCCTCGTTCTGTGCCTGCTCTTTACCATTCACTGATCAATTCACCCGCGCACCGGTCTAGTCTCAAGCACACTCGCCCATTCGATGCGATGCAACCTTGCCCAGTGGCGAGCGACAAGTTCTTCTCCAAAAACATCCTCGCGACCGCTGCATTGCAGTCTCTCGGTTTCCTCATGACTCTTGCACCGCAACAAACCTGCTGAAAAAGAAATTGTTAGGGCCCCGGTCATGCGCAACCAATTTGCGACCCGGCAGTCGATTACGGGTATCTTAACAGCAGAGACGGATGTGCGTGGGACGTGCTCTTACACATCCACGTCCGTCGAGACCCGTCAGTATCGCACATGCCGGGGCGGACGGAGTACTTCGGTGCTTCGTTGCTGGACGGCCGGGTGCATTGAATCAGCTTTTTCTGGCCCTGAACTATGCAATTCTCCACTTGCATGGCGGGCGGGTTTGAAGCACGGCTTGGTTGCCATTACTGCCATGCCGTGCGTCTCGACGGAGCTTCGGTGAAGGGAGAGGCGGCGAGAATCAACCGAACATACGGTAGTCGGGGCTTGCGTCGGGGCTCCGACTCTGTACGAGAAGCGGCACTTATTGCCCAGTTTAGCTCTGTGTCAGAGGCCCAAGTCACCAAAAAAGGTTCAGAGAACAGGGCGCAGGCACACAGGCACAGCAACAATCCACGACTGGGTCGTCATGCCGGTGGTGGTGGGGCGTACACGCCGGGCTCATAGTCAACGACCTGTGGTTGGATGTGCACCGTGAAAGGCCACAATGAATCGTGCTATCGAAGCTCGATAGAAGCTTTCCATTCCGACAACCTTGCTGTAGCCACCCAACCCCTGCCAACCCTACATCATACATTATAGGTCCTGGCTAGCGTCTCGGTGGTGGGACCCCGAGCAAAAGGCATCAGAACCGTGGCAGAACCGCTCAAGGGTGCAATGCTCAGGATTTAAGCGGAGCCCAGTCTCGAAGAAAAGAAATGCCAAGAGCAAGACACGTGTGGGATGAATGAAGCAAAAAAGAAGCTCAAGGGAAGCTGCTGAGGGGTACATCTGATGCGAGTGCTCTCGGCCTTTGGTCCCCTCTGCCAATCTTTCGTGGGTACCCACGGTCAGTCGATTGTCCAGGGTCTAGGGCCGCTGATTCCTTCTGCGAACCAGCCGCCTTCTTTCCGCTGTCTGTTCCCGTCGCAATCGTTGTCGCGGTTGGGACATGCAAGAGAGGTCGGGAAAAGGGGGCGAGCGATGCCAACGGTTCTCGAGACGCCGCCGGTGTGCCCCTACAACTCACCGAAATAGCCCCCCACGCTCCCATGCCCACGCAAGAACTGCGCACACGCACGCACCACAGAAGCATATGTACGGAGCAAACGCATGTGCAGCACACCTGTCTCAAATGACAAGAGACGATACATAGAGTAGGCAGCAAGGAGTCCGCCGCAAGACAACTGGCCATTCCATGCGCCCACGCGTACGCGCCCGCGCCTCACAATGGCGGCCATGACAGGGCCAAGATAGGTAGCAGTAGAGAGCCCCGTATCGGTATCCCACAACCTAGAGCAGTGCCCTCCTCGTGGGTCACCCGCGGGCGCAAACTGGTCGGTAAACCGTTGTGTGAGGGCTTCTCGTCATCCGGTTGGGCGCACACCGAACAACCGCCGTTACTGATAGCGAATATGCCGCCCCCGTGGCCATCCTTATCCTCACCC
This sequence comes from Calonectria henricotiae, assembly GCA_020623695.1. Taxonomy (NCBI): domain Eukaryota; kingdom Fungi; phylum Ascomycota; class Sordariomycetes; order Hypocreales; family Nectriaceae; genus Calonectria; species Calonectria henricotiae. The sequence continues at coordinate 48,881 of JAHVYB010000131.1, read as the reverse complement.
TCAGGGCCGAATCTCACGATAGCTTTCCCCCCTTCCCCTTCGCTTCGCATAGGGTTCCGACCTGGTCCTAGCTGCCTGAACTAGCCGTGCCCCTGCCGCAGCCTCCTTCAGATTATCGTCAATTAGGGTATTGTGTGATCTGCTTATCTCGGGAACCCGCTCATCCGTCGCTGTCTAGGCGTTTTTTAGACAAGCCTTTGACATATCAATACACCCATCAACTGGGCAAGTTTGAAGCCTCATGTTAGACCCCGTTTTGATGCTATGTGCTGAGACAAGTTCACTGGCTATTGGAAAACTAGAGCAGACACGGCAGGCAGAAGAACAAGCCTCCTTTGATACGGGACGTGGTGCGCCACGCTGATGTGTGTCAGCTGAACAACTGTGAGAATAACATGCAGAAATGCTATCGTGGGCTGTGCTGGTGGTGGTTGATATTCATGATTGAATGCAATTGCAACTGCTTATTGCTGGTCGAGGCGCAGGATCACCAGTGCATCGGCAACACCACCACTGCATACAACGTTGTTGCAAGGGACCAGCACATATCGTACGCCCCTTGTGCCAAGAGCAGACGCACACGCCTCCCAGGTTAACCATCCACCAGCCTATCAGCTGGTGCCATTGACAGGTGAACCAAGGTCAGCGGTTTGTCTTACCCAGGGGTTTGGACTGAGCTGGGCTGGGCTGGAACCAATGCTAGACCGAAGGCCTGGAATCTGGAATTTCAGCTATCACGTTATGTCTTGGAGCCCTTGTAAGGAAAGGGGGACTGGGCTGGGCTGGGCTGGTATGCTCGTGTCTTGCCGCACATTTTCTAGGGCTGATGGAACACGATTTAGCCGGGCAAATGGTAACCGTCAAACGGGCGGCGCGAGACGGTTCAGGTTCAGGGCTCATGGCCGCGCAGTCCCGCTGCCGGTCTCCAGGTCTCAAGCTGGCTGCACAGAATAGCAGAGTCAAGCCTCCAAGAGCAGGGATGCCACTCGCATGGGATTTTCGCTCTCGTCCGATCCCACAGCCAGGAACCTGCAGGGAACAGCATGGTAATTTCTGTTTCTGTTTCTGTTTCTGTTTATTTTTCTTTCCTGTGTGCCCAACCTGAGCGATTGGCCGCTGTGATTCATAGGCCAGGATCACAAGCGCCGGTGTCGCTATCACCGGTAGCAGCCGACCCATTTTCTTCCGATGATGTGATTTGGAACTAAGACACACACAGGCACACACACAGGCACACACACAGGCACACCCACAGGCACACACACGCAGACCAATATCTCGCAAACCAGATAACCTTTGATTAAGCGCGCGAATTTAGACAAATAATCAAAATGCGCTTGCTCTGATGAATCATGGCCGGAGATACGGGCATGAGCTGTAGGTTTCGCTACAAATGGCGTCTCCCACTTTTATCTGCCAGCCTCGAGCTCCAAATTCCCTCGTGCAAGAGGAGTGAGCGCAAGAAGGACATGATATATCATGTACATAATGACTTGAAACCTTGCGGCCGCAAACTCGGCTAATGCGTGCGGTCCGCTTTAAGGTGCGTTATTCCCGTTGCATGAGCCCCAATACGGACCCTGTTTAGTGGCCTTTTCATGGCTGATGGCGTCGCCACAAAACTCTGCGATTAAGCCGCAGTTGATCTTAAGTAATGGGTGCCGTCTCAACTGTTGTCTCGGCTAGCTGCGCACGCCAAAGCTGCTTGGTGTAGCTGAACGCGCGTTGCCCAGGTTTTGCCTTATCTGTGTCTTGTCTGGTATCACTCAAGCACGTGGTCCCCAGGCTTTCTTTTCCCGTGCCGCCGCATGCGTTTGCTTTCCTCTTATTAATGCGGGTCAACAGTCTCTGAGCCACGTTCCGCAACCAAGGACCAGCGACGCCTCGGCCAGAAACAAGGCGGTTGGAGTTCTACGTATGCATTATTCACGGTTGACGTGACGAAGCTGGTATCTCCCCGGAGGCTTTTACCCGATCGAACATTTAAATGTCCGTGACGGCGGTGATTGAATTTTTTATGCCTCGTCCCGCCCTGAAAGACCCTCTCTTGGGAGGGCGTCTCCATCACCGAGACGGGTCAAGGCGGATGGGGCCCATTCCGTCGGTGAAACGCAATGGCCTCAGCCCTGTCCAAGCTCCTCCTCATAGCCTTGGCTTTCCTCGATCCACTCGTCTTCGGCGTTGTCGTCGCCCTCCTCTCGGCGGGTTTGGCGGCGGCCAAATACTAACGGGTAACAATGGGCTCGTCCCTCTTTCTCGGCACGACAAAGGCTCGCCGCCATGTTATCAACCTGAGCTAGCAGGCCTCATTCACACCTGTGGGCTCCATCTGCAATGGATCCTCCGTCCTCGACCCTCCTCGATGTGGGCTCTGGACATGCCAAAAGGAGAGCTAAACTTGTAGCTAAGTTGAGAAAGCACATTGACTAACCTGTGGGACGATCAGGGTTCGCGGCCATCCATGCCTGACATCGGCTTTTGATGCCTAGGGAATGCATGACGGCCGCCGGCCCAGGTCCGCTGCTCATGCATGTGAATCTCGTTCTGTACTACTTTTTGAACATGCAGCTCTGGACCGGCACTTGAATTTGGCTTAGCTGATAGCCAAGCCGTCTGTTCCTTCTCGCTTCCCTGCCCTGCCCTGCCATGCCGAGACGGAGCCCCCTTGTGGTTGTTTTCGCATCGGTGAAAGTCGGGATCTCCCATCCAGCGAACCTGCGACGCCTACGGCTTATCACCCAAAGAGGAACATGATTTGGTTTGTGTTCCATGTACAATTGTGCTTTGTAAAGTGAAAGAAGATAATTAAAAAATTGAGCGAGAAAGTGAAAACTGGCCACGCCAACTATTGTCTTTCTCGCAAACGATGCACTCTTTTTACTGTCCAATAAGTCTTGACTTGTCAATGCATGTATCCCATAAAATAAAAAGACAAGAAGAAGAAGAAAAGAAAGAAAAACGCCCGTCTATGTATGTATCTTATCTCCAACCAAGGACATATCAAATACCAGCGCCGAATTACTGCAACTCTCTCCCCGTTTTTTTTTATGAACGACCTTCAAGGTCAGACATAGCCATCTTGACTTCTTCGCTCTGCATTGATATATATATGTCAGCATTTTGATACTCCACACTTGCTCTCGTGGTGGCCTTACCCATGGAGCTAAGCTGAGCGCAGTCGTGTAGCATTTGAGGGCCGCACCCCTGCCCTTCTCCCCCGACAAGGCATGCGCCTGTCCCAGCATAAAGTGGACTCGAGCCTCGTCGGGGGCCTGGTGTTCCACCCATCTCAGGTCTCGCAGTGCCTGATCTGGCTCGTCCTGGCGGATATGGATTCCGGCCATGTGCATCCTGATGAGACACAGGATGTTCTCGGGCGGGTCGAGCTCGAGGCCGCGTTGCAGGTAGGCCAGGGCCAATCCAGGCATGCCAGTCTCTTGAAGTGCCTAGATGCGGTTAGTTCCATCATCATCATTGTCAAAATCGCTAGAGTGCCCAGAGCGAAGGGAGAATAAAGGCCACCCACCCTTGCTATGTACGTCATCAACACTGCATTGTTCGAGTTGATCCTCTCTGCTCCACGGTAGTACTGGAGAGCATTTTCGCCTTCGCCCATCCTCTCCTTCACCCGTCCCAGGCCGACCCAGGCTGGGTAGTGTCGGCGATCTACCTCCAGGGCCCGTCGGAAAGCGAAGGCGGCCTCTCCATAATCTTCCATTTCCATGTACTCATAGCCAAGCAATGAAAACGACTGGGCAATCTGGGGGTTCAATTGGCACGCACGGCGAAAGGCCTTGATAGCCTCGCAATGGGCATTGCGCACCGCAAAGGAATTTCCAACAGCGCACCACGTCTGCGGTGACGAGTAGTGACTGTCGGTAAGCTCGTGCGCCAGGTACGCCAGTGTGACGTCTTCCTTGAGGTGCCACAATACGGTCGAGTACAACTCAAGGTCTTCCATCCAGGCCGGGGTAAGTTTCCGGAGCGCCTCGAACACCACCTCTGCCTCTTTGTACGACATGAGCTCGTAATGGGCCCTGGCCGTCTTGGAGAGCACCCAGGGCGTGGCCTGCTGCTCTGCAGGCAGGGCGGCAAAGGCTTGGAGGCATTCTTTGGGTTGGAATCGACTTAGATGATAATACCCACCTCCTACCTTTAGGAGCAGCTCTATAAGTGGCTCCAGTTGATCATCGTTAGTAGGAGGCGGCGGCGGCGGTGGTGGTGTAGAGCTACTGGTGTCGTGTGCTTTGATGCCACGTCTAGACTTCTGAGTGGTTGGCAAGGGTTCTACTTTGCTGTTGGCATCCTGATCGGCCGAGGTCCCGGAAGTCTGAATTCCACTTCCTGGCTTGGGTTGCGGCGCCGGCCTCTCTGTCCGACGACTTGGTTCCTTCAACTTAGACGAGCGTTTTGGGTTGCCTCGGGAAGTGCCGCCGGTGGTGGACGAGAGCGCGTCGATCGTTGATGTAAATGCAGGGGCCCGTCCCATTAGCCGGGCGCTCCTTCGTTGAGGAACACGGGAATGGGTTGAGGTGGAAGATGGGCCAGCCACAAGGTTATTATTCTTGTTTCCACTCGAAGCCAGAGGCGCCTCCGACGCCTCGTCGGGGGTGTGGTTCAGCCCTGCACGGGTTCTCTTTTTTGTGGCGGGCAAATTCTGTCCCCCAGCTGGGTCTCCAGAGTTCGGGTTAGTTTGAGGAATCCTTTTCCCCCTGGGCGTAATTTTGGTTTCATTCTCAGTAGCAGAGATGACGCTCTCAGAGTTGTGGGTGGGCGACTGGGACGTCAGTGGAGGGGCCGGGTTGAGTGGCTTCCGTTGCCGATTTGGGTTACGCGCCGTGGGCAGATCCAAAGTCTCTGGCTCATCTTGAGCTACCTTGACCGTGTTACCCTTCTTTGGCTTGTCCTTTCGAAGCCGGAAAATGTTGGGGACGCGGAGGGTTGTTCCTAGGATTCTCAGTATGCTGAACATGGCAAGCTAGGGGGTTTCTTCTCCCCCTCCCCCCCTTTTTTGTTTTTGTTTGGGCAACTCATACCGCTATGGCAAAGATCGGTGAAGGCATCCCACATGAAGGGGTTGTCCTCCAGAGCAGTCGCAAAGCAGGCAGCTGCAGTCTTGCCTTCTCCGCATGCCATGTACAGCTTGCCGAGCAGACGATGGACCGCGGAGGAATCCGGGCAAAATCTTTCGGGTGGCGAGCGATCGCCTACGGAGAGGATGTCAGATGATTCATGGCCTTGTATACATGATGCAGGGGGCAGAGCTCAGAAAAACGTACCGCCGTATTTTCGACAGCTCCAGAGCGGTCGAGCTTTGTTCAGCGCGTCAATCCCCTCGGCATGTTTCCTCAGGTGCAGGCAGGACTGGGCAAAGACATACGAGCAGCCGAGATGCTCTCCCGTGACCCCCACTAGACGGCTGAAGTCCGCAGCCAGCGCATGTTTACCAAGTCTCAATGCAGCGAGTGACCGGAGGTGCGCCCACGTGTGATTCTTGGGGTCCGAGGCAAGCAGGCGCTCGGAGACAAAAAACACATTTTCGTTCAGGTCATTGTCCAGATAGTAATGCACAAGCCGGACCTGAGCGTCCATTCTCACCTACCTCCTGGCGCTTGTTATTGTTCTACCAAACAGAAACATAGGGATGTATGCGATCGCGGGTTGCAGCCGCAGGTTGTGGCGCACTGTGTGGCTGACCACGTCCAAAGACGGGATGTATTCACGTGATCATCTCCTATTACGCCGGGGAGAGGAGCCATGGCCATTATGAGAAAAGTAGGCTTAGGAATGAACAAGTATAGAAATCCAAAGCCAATCGATATTACATAAATGGTGGTTTTTTATATTTTTTAAACTACTACTATGCTACACCGTCTAGTTTATTTTGGCTTTTCCCCCTAGTTAGCGTTGTAGACGGAGGCTTGTCTTTCCTACACCAAAAAAAAAATTATAATCTATGCCACCCGCTCGCCACTCAACTATGCAGCAAGCCTCTAAGCACATGCATGCTCTACAGAAAACACTGCTGGGGATTGTCTTGATTCCATCCTGCACATGGTTACAATGGAAAAGGAAACTCCGATGACGCAGAATGTAGGCATTGCCAGGCTCCCTTTCATTTCCTGGCTCTGCCAATTCTTTCCCGAGTTTCTCTCCCGACGGTGTTGCGGTCATCATACGCCCTCCTGATGGATGGGCAAACACATCAGGCCAGCCACCGTATGATGCATCATGTCGTCTCCCTCCCCTCCAAAACGTCGGCAGCGTCCGCCTTACGGAAGTAGGTGGGTGGAATGAGGTGCGGCCCACCCGGCCCGCGTCTTGACGCCCTCCTGCAGCCAGGCCATAAAAAAAACCTTTGGGTTCACCCCCTGGGCATCTCTGGGACCGCTCTGGTGTGGGTTGATGCGTTGCTTGCACCCCCTACTCCATGATATCAACCAGGGGGCCGCATGCACCATGTACGACAGATACGTATCGCTAAGAACAAGGAACCCGAAGAGAGAAAAAATACTGATTTCTCATTAGATGTGCATGCATTGTTACATGGCTCAATTCGACTACCGGCTCGCCAGTTCGGTACTTTACTTGGAAACGCCCACACCCACGCCCACACCCACGCCGCTCCGTCTCTTCCCGGCTGCGCTCAGGGACCCATTCGGCGGCCAGCTACGGACACAGAAGACCGCACATTGTTTGACGCCCCGTCGCAACTCTACACGCGCCGCCGTCCCTAGACATGACTGGCCCTGGGGCTGGCAGGCTTCGCTTTTGACTTTATCCGCCGGCATCAGGACCGGCTTAGCCTACGGAACGCCCCTTACCCGCCGTTGTTGTCATGACTGCTCACATTGCATGCATTGCTCAATCCATCCAGCGTTCGCGAGCAAAATTCCCACCCTTGACTAAACAACGCGACCCTTCAATTACTCTCCTCTCTCCAGCCATCTTTAAACAAAAAAAAATTAGAACGAAAAAGAAAGAAAAAAGTTTCACCGATTAACGCCTATCTCGGAGAATTATTAGGCGTGGTGGAGCTTCAAGATTTGATGCCACTCAGGCTCGCCCGGGTTGGGTCTGAATTTTTTATTTTTTTTTGTTGACCGATGAGGCTCCGGAGCCATGTGGGTTCTCACCGAAGGAATTACTTTATGATTTGCAACTCCCTGTTGGAGTGGCCAACCACTTACGCCTCTCTTATTTGTATGAATTTTGTGTCATGTCCAAAATGAAGTGGATTGCCCACCTATCATACCAGCATATCATTAAAAACTCCTCAAAATGTCCCAATCAAAATTCTCCCGAGAAAAATTTATTCCAAAGAGCCATCCACACAAGTATGTACGTACGCTGGCATCGCTTATCGACAGCCCCCGTCAAACCATTGTTCATCCACGTCATAGAACTCGATTTATCCCGTTCGTCATCGTCATGCTGCGGCTTGCGTCTCCTTTTCAGGCGCCGCCAGATCCGAACCAGGTCGTAGCCATGTTCTGATGTGGCCTATTCGTATATGCGTTAGAAAGTATCCGCCACATTGCGACTATATCCGCGCCATATAGTTCTCGGAGTTGGGCTACTTACCTGATTTGCAGCTCGTCGTGATTGCATCCTCTGTAAAATCCAGCCAGCACACCGGGTGCGTATCAATCACCTTGTTCTGCGGCACCCCCGTTAGTATCAGTGTTTTGTGGACCAGCAGACTTAGGCCCCCACGTCTTCCCACTGGTTAGAGATAGAGATAGCACTTACCAGCACAGGAGGCAGCATCGGGATCCTAGCACGTGGCTCCACTGGATGTGTGATAGTCATTTCTTCATCTTCAGCCTCAACATTCGAATCGGATCGGAGCCGAGTGTTAGTCGTGTTCCCTGTCTCGGCCCGCTGCAGGGTCGTGTATCTTGACGAGATGGACCCCCTATGCCGCACAGATTGCTAGATCGACCCGGGTTAGCGGCAGATTCGCCTATGAGTCGAATTGAGAGATTAATCAACATACCGCCTTTGGTCGATGAAGCATTCCCACGCTAAAGTCCCACAGACAGAGACGTCCGTCTTCGCCGACACTACCGAACCGATAGTTGCGGTCGTCGCATCTCCAAGGGTCAAAGGCGACGGCAGAGACCCAAGACTGGTGGCCCTGGCATCTAGCGAGCAGTGCCGACTCTGATACTGACCAAATCGAGATCAGGTCGTCCTGGCCACCAGTCAGGACATACTTACCATCTGGCGACCAGCAGACACAAGACATGCCACCATAGTACGAGTAAAACATGTCCAGGAGCCTAGGTTCGGGTAAGCAGGTACAACATCAAGATGCCGGATCGTTGTCACACACTCTTCCTTCAAATAATCTATGATTCTTAGTGTTCCATCCTCGGAAACCACAGCCAAGTGCCGATTATCAGGCGAGAAGGCAAAGGCATTGGCGCGATGATTTGACAGCTTCCACGCCGCCACGGGGTTCGTCTTTTGGTTCTTGGAGTGAACCGATTTGGTGATTCGGATCCCATTTGACTGAGATGCCCCGTTGGCGATGTCATCAGTCTCACTTCCATTCACGTTTCCGTTGACATGGCCGTTCGATGCCTCGTCGTCTGGGTTGAACTGGGCGTCTTCTTTCTCCTTGTCATACACCACAAGGGAACCATCCATGTGGGCAGATAGGAATAGGTTTTCAGACCCAGGGATCCATCGAATTGCAGAGACAGGAGTGCTATTAATCACACCCTACAAGCAGTTAGCATTTCCCTTATATTTTCCTCTGCTGTGCTATCTCACATTCTTGTTTAATCGTGTATAACGCTGAGAGATGGGCTCCCACCAAATGATTTCGCCAGTAGAAAACCCCAGAATGACATCTATGTGCGCGGGGGTCTTCGTGACGGCATTAACGTCATGGCACAAACAATGCGCTTTTGTGAAGAGAATCTTGGTCAAGTAATCCTGCTTTTGGAGTTGTCAGCTATACAGAATTAAACCCATTGGCGCGTTCCTGCAACTGTAGCCTTACCTTATTGGATACAGACATATCAAGCCATTGAAAAGCACGGTTGATATTGGCAAACGCAAAGACACCGTCATTTGGCCGCTCTGCCAACTTGCGGTTCAGAGCCTCGTTTACAATAACACGAGAAATGAAGGACGAGTTGCTTTTTGTCATGTTGTTCTTCGGCTTCCTCTTCTTGTTAATATCCTTGGTTTGCACTTGTGTGAGCAATGAGTTTCCTTCGCCAAAGGCAGGCGCGGAGCCAAAGGTGATGGATGTCGCCGGGGCATCGCTAGTTGAAGTTGCTCGGCCATCCTCGCTGCTCATGCCACCTTCTGTCGAGTAACGGCTCTCATTGGGATGTTCTTGAATGCTCGAAGGCGTGCCGCTCAGGGCCAAAGTTGTGGCGGACACGCCTTTGTAGAAGAATGGGGTCGTGGCTCGATCAAGACTGATGAGTGAGACAGTTGTGCCGGCTGTGGCCGGCTGTGGGTTCGTCGAGAGGGGGTTCGGATTGACAACAGTTGCCTCGGAAGGGTGTGGCGGAGGAGTCGCAAGATGTAAGTCTTCCTTAAGAACATAGGTTCCTGTGGGTTTCGGGTCAGCGTCGTCGGTCGCGTGGCCTTGATCTGGCGGGTAAAGACGTGGTTCCAGGCGGGCAATGGCATCGCAAAACGGACGGATGGGAGCACACGGGGACGGGGCCGTAGTATCACAGAAGGACGGGAAGCGGCCGTCGGGGCATGCGAATTGAGGCACCGGGAGACTCACCCTCTCCGACCAGGAACTGCCATTCGGGGCCTTCGGGATTCGACAGCGTATTGTTCGTCTCGATCATGGGAACGGGATGGATACCGCCAGCGCCGTACGCCCCCATTGAGGGGTACCGAGGCGGGGGGGGTAGGACGCTGCCAATTTCATCTCGAGTCAGCGGGACGCATAGTTGTGGTTTGTGCAACGACCAACGTCGGCAGAGCAGGTGTGGGCAGATACCTACAACATAATGACAGCGCGGGAACGTTTATCGGGGACGCTGCCCGGTCAAGAGGGAATCGGGGCGGCAAAAAGTGAAGGTATTGGGCGCGCAATTTACAGTCGTCGAAACGGAGAGATGGCGGTGTTCAGGTTGATTATCTCCGTGGTGTGGTTGTGGGCCAAGGCGCGGCGGAGGGGTGGAGGTTGGCGTGGGTGGAGGGTGGAAGTGCGGAGGAGGCTGACCGAGGCAGACGCGCAGAATTGCGGAGAGAGATGATGTCGCCGGGTCTGCTACGTCGGGGATGCGCACGAATAAAGACGATACGGACAAGAGGCAGCCAACAAAGAAGCAAGGAACGGGTGGTTGGTCCTCGACAGCATGGGGTAAGGAAAGACAAGGCGAGCAGGAGAGGCACAGGCACAAGCACGGTCATGAGCAGAATGTCGCATGCGGCTAACCAACGACCGACCTACCTATTCGCTGCGCTGGGCCAGAGTCTGGGGTTTGGACAGGTCTGGTCCGGGGGCGATAAGGGAGGGCTGGGACGACTGGTGGTAGGTCGGCATCAGGCCAGGCCAGGCCAGTCAAATCCAGCGAATTGGGTCGGGGGGACATGGGCTGGACAATGCGACAATGGAGCGCTCGAGTCGTTCAAGTTGTGGGGTAATTCGGTTTAGCGACGGGGCTTCAGATGGGGTGTTCGGTCCAGGCGTCGCGAGGGAATCGAGGGGCCTGTCAGCGGTACGGGCTTCATTGCAATCCAGGGCATGGGCGGTTCCTGTGCCTCCTTTGAGCTTGCCTGGAGATGTATGAACCAAGAAAATGCTGGAGTCGCAGAACCGTTTGACCTGCAGCCAGTACAGCAGCGCCTCTGACGTCCGGTCCCCAAACCGTCGGGATCCGGTTGCATCGGTCCAGCCAACCAGCCATCGAGCGAGCGAGTGCACACGTTGTTGCTCTTCTCTCATCGGTGGTACCCGCCGTGATTGCCACAGCAAATCATGAAGGCATTCGGTTTGCAGGTCCAGTTGATGTTTAGTCTCATATTCTGCCAAGTCGGAAGAACTTGGCCATCACCCCAGTCTACTGACAGGCCGGCCTCCACTACCATTATCCAGTCTATTTAGTTAGTGAGAGCCTGCCGTTCAGCCACCAATCACCCGATGACCTACAGTTAGCTTCAGGTAGCGCCAGGAAGAATAAATGAAGGAAACCACAAAATAAATAAATATAAGACCAGATCAGATATTGCAATATCTGGTCATATCCATGTATTTACTTACTTACTTAATTATTTATTTATAATAATTTATTCATTATCGGAATTCTTCTAATGAGAGTGATCGAGGAGAATTTGCACCGCACATTTTATCACCCACCAAACCCCCACCTAGAAGGGTCACGTCAGACCACCAAGGGCAGAACGGAAGACACAGGATCATTAACGCTGGTGGCTTTCCAATAACCAAGTAAAATCCACAAACATGTCGCATTGAGTTGCACTATATACTGACTTGGTGTTAATATCATACTCGACTAATTCCGTGACAGCTTTGTACAACATATGAATGCACGTCCCGTTCCGCCGCCAGAGACATCCTAGCGCCGAAGGCATGGATGCCGTGGCGGGATCGTCCAATCCTTGCTCCTCGCGCGTCACTTCTCCAACCCTAGCTCCCAGCTCTGACGGCTGCATCTTGGTCTGCATCTTGCATCCTCCAAATCCCCCGCCAAAACCTATCAACTGACATCGCGTGTGCCGCCTCCGACGCTCTCCATTTCTAATCCCGCCTCCTTGCATGCGCCGAACTCTTCGCTGGCATCGGTTCCATAATTCTCCATTTCCAAGCTCGCTTCTCTGTCCCGCCACGGTACAAATCTTGTTTGCCACCAAGGTCATGGAACCTCAGTAGAACCATCCCACCGCCTCTCGCCCAACGACAGCTTCCATAGCCCAAGCCATCATGGCCACTGGTATGATCCAAACATCTCCTCCATCTAATGCCCCTATCTTGCTCGGGCCGCTGTCTAACCAACTACCTTCTGTATAGTGCGCATTTGTGTCTGCGGTGACGAGAGCACCGGCAAGTCGAGCCTCATTGCCTCGCTTGTCAAGGACCAATTCGTCACCACCAAAATCCAGCCCGTCCTACCTCAAATCACCCTTCCCCCAAGCATCGGCACCCCTGATAATATCTCCACCACCATTGTCGACACCTCTGCCCGCCCCGAAGATCGTACCACTCTCCGCAAGGAAATCCGCAAATGCAATGTCATCCTCCTCGTTTACGCCGACCACTACAGCTATGAGCGTGTCGCTCTCTTCTGGATGCCCTACTTCCGATCCCTCGGTGTCAACGTCCCCGTTGTTCTCTGTGCAAACAAGTCGGACCTAGCAGCCCAGGGTACCACGCCGCAGGTCGTAGAAGAGGAGATGCTCCCCGTCATGGCCGAGTTCCGCGAAATCGACTCATGCATCCGGACCAGCGCTCGCGAGCACCGCAACGTCAATGAAGTCTTCTTTCTCTGTCAGAAGGCCGTCACCCATCCCATCGCACCTCTATTCGACTACAAAGAAGGCCACCTCAAGCCGCTCTGCGTGAATGCTCTGAAACGCATCTTCTATCTCTGTGATAAGGATCAAGACGGATACCTAAATGAGGTGGAGATGCGTGAGTTTCAAGCTCGTGTATTTGACAAGCCATTGACCGCCGATGATCTGGACAATATCAAACTCTCCATCGCCAAGTCTCTTCCGGATTCTGACCTGGCAAAGGGAATCGATTTGAGAGGCTTCCTACAGCTCAACAAGCTATACGCCGAAAAGGGACGCCATGAAACTATTTGGATTATTCTGCGCAAATATCACTACACCGACAGTCTCAGTCTTGAGGACAAGTTTATACGCCCCACGTTTGATGTCCCAGAGTGCTCTTCTGCCGAGTTGAGCCCGGCTGGATACAGGTTCTTTTTCGACCTCTTTCTGCTATTTGACAAAGACAATGATGGCGGTCTCAATGATGAGCAACTCGAGGCATTGTTCACGCCAACTCCTGGGCCTCCTACCTCCTGGACGGACTCGGCCTTCCCATCATCCACAGTCAGGAACGAGGCTGGTCATATCACATTGCAAGGTTGGCTGGCTCAGTGGAGCATGACAACATTCATTGAACCAAAGACTACCATTGAGTACCTGGCATATCTTGGTTTTGAGCCGCCGAACCCCAAAGATCCTGTCACTGCTGCTCTCAAAATAACCAAACTACGCAAGAGGAGAAGACGACCTGGTCGTGTTGAGCGTAATGTCGTTCATTGCTATGTCCTGGGTGCTTCGGGCGCAGGCAAATCAGCTCTTCTGGATTCCTTCCTAAATCGTCCCTTCGAGGGTCTATATCGCCCCACCATCAAGCCTCGCCGTGCAGTCAATAGTGTCGAGCTTCCTGGGGGCAAACAGGTGTACATGATTTTGGAAGAGCTTGGCGAGCTGGAACCGGCAATTCTCGAGAACCAGGCGAAGCTGGATGCTTGTGATCTCATCTGCTACGCCTACGACTCGTCCGACCCCGATTCATTCTCTCATATAGTCGATATCCGAGCAAAATACCCGCACCTTGATGAACTGCCGTCCATTTATACCGCTCTAAAGGCAGACAAGGATAAGACCAACCAGCGCTGCGAGCTCCAGCCAGACGAGTATACATCATCCTTGAACATTGGCCTCCCAATTCACGTCAGTGTTACTTGGGGTAGCATCAGCGAGCTTTTCGTCGCATTTGCGGATGCAGCCACTACGCCCAGCGCCGCGTTCCCTAAGAATAACGAAGAGGGCCCAGACCGTACGAGCCTTTACGTGGCTCTCGGGGCTACGGCGTGCGCTGGCGTTGCTGCCTTGATGATATGGCGACGCGCTACAAATGCCATCTAAACCCGACTAATCTCGAGTAGGACGATCTTCAGAAGTTATTTATGTTTGGTTAAAATACAAGCAGGAGGCTCGACCAGGCAATTCTGGGAGCGGATACAATTAGTGTTTAAACAACTATGGTGTTGGTCTCTTTTCGCCCTGACCAACAGAACAATCAACTTTCTTCAGAAGTTATATCATGATCGATTCTAACATATTCGTCGTCAACTATAAACCAAACGCCACTCATCACTACCATTTTTTTCTACAATAAAGCACTTGTTCTGGACCTGGGCCGATATTTAGGAGGAGGAACTTTCAGCATGATAAGGAGTTTTAATTTCGCCATTCATTGAAGTCAGACTACGATACCCGACTCTGTCATAAACTTTTTTTTAGTCGCATACTAGGATTTAATTGATGCCAATGCCACCTTGTTCTTCTCCCGCCTGACTGAGCCTCGCAATTCATTCATCGTTCTCCGGGCTCCGTAAAGATTTTCCGGGCTCCATCCATCCATCCAAATACCAAAAACTCTCCATCCATCCATTGCAAAAAAAGAATATCCCACTTGTACCAGACATGGCACTCTAGACCTTGTAGAAGCAGAAACCAATGTAGAAGCTCGCGGCCTCCATCTCCTCGTCAGACACCAACAAAGGACCGCCACCGCGCTCTCGGACGCCCATGCGTTCACTCAGAGGACCAAGTTCGGCATCATCCTTCTCGGCCTCCCAGATCTCAGGGAAGGTGCGATGAAACTGCAGCTCAAGGTTGTAGTCTTCAGCCAGAGCACGGAAGGCTTCCCAGGGCACGACATATTCGGGCACCTCCTCGACAGCCTCATCGAGGAAGAAGTTATACTTCCATCCATAAGCCGGACGGAAGACACCGTCCTCGGGGGTCTTGCCGGGGAAGCGCACGCGATAGATGCTGTTGCCCCATTCTGCTGTGGGTTCAGCCTCGCCCTCCTCGAGTTCGCCGTCCTCGGGTTCGGCGGGAGGAGTCTTGGATTCCTCGGGGTTGGCCTCCTTGGCCGCGCGCTTAGCAGCAGCCTTCTCGTTGAACTTGCGAACGTGCTCGCCGAGGATATCCGAGTTAGGAATGCAGCCGATGAAGCGGCCGCCCTTCTTCAAGGCACCGGCAACATTACGGAGCATGATTCGAGCATTCTTCTCCGACTCGAAGGCGTAATGCATGGAAAACATCATGGTGACGACGTCGAAGCCCCGGCGGTTCATGGGCGATGGGTCCCACCCTACCTGGCGGACAATCTCAATGTCCTCGATGCTCTCTCCATAGCAGTCCTTGACGTGGAATCGGGCGTCAAACAGTCTCGGTGGTGGCCGTCCACGTCCTCCTCGGCCGCCACGTCCACCACGCGAGCTGAGGGCCCTGTACCGCTCGCGGGCCTGGTCGATACTGATGTCGGCAGGGTCCAGGCCAACGTAGAGCTGAATTGGCTGCGGAGCCTGCTGCCACTTACTAAGATCGCCGCCCTTTCCGCAGCCGACATCGAGGACCAGGAGTTCCCTGCCGCTGGAGCGGCCCATCTCGCGAGAGCCAGGGGTGTGGTCCTCGTCAGGCGAGTAGCGCTGGATGATGCAGCTCTTGATCCAGTTGTTGAAGACGCGGAGGCCCTTGATCTTACTGTCCCTAGTTCGCCAGTCGCGGCCTCGCTCGGGAACATTGTTGTAGTGCTGCCTCACGACATCGTGGTTGCCGCGATTCCTGTTTTCCTCGTCCTGCGTGGGCTGGGTGACGACAGACCCGCGCTCTCGCTCAATCTGGCGCTGTCGGATGGCCTCGCGCTCGGCCCCGGAGAATCGCGCGCGCGCTCCGGGGCGCTTGAGGCGGCGAGGCTGTTCGGATGGCGAGACGGCGCGTCGCTTCGCGGGCTGGAGCTCCTTCGCGTTGTAGGGCTGGGGGAGATCGTCCTCGGCATCGTCGTTGGCTGGGCGTTTGCGGCCGGACCTGTCGTCGCGGTCGGGGCTGGATCGGCCCATTGTTGTTGATTTTCCGGGTGATGTGTGTTTGTTTTTCAATTCGAGGCAAATGGATATGAAGTGGTGCAGGCGTTTAGTTGTGAGTTGGGTGATGTTGAGCAAGCCAGAGTTGGTTCTGAAATCCCCGAGCCTGAGGGTCCCATGTGGATCAGGTGGACCGGCTTCAACCAAACCCCGGGGACGGCGCGGCCGAGGAGTTGATTGGGCCTTTGACGGAATAATATAATCCGAGTGCCCAATAGGCCAGAGCACGCCAACCACGTTTGTATCCCATTATATTGACAGGTTGACTGGCAATTTTTGAAAATAAATAAAACCCCCAAAAGTAATATCAAGTAGTATTTTTATCTAGTGTGTTTCAATAGTAAATATCAATGCAAAAGCATCAATTGAAACAATGGATAAGGCAATCCCTCGTGTCCTAGAGTGCATTTGTCAGACCAAAAGTAATGTAGCAAAAAGAAATCGAGACTTCTTGTTTTGCCGCTGAATTGACAACAAAATCGCAATGCACCCGTATCCCGGAACTATCCACATGTAACTCGACATAATTACTTCTTCGCGACTAACCTATATCTCAGCATACTGGGAATTCACCTCGGGCACCCAATCTAGAATTCCAAAAATATTCCATGTTGTACAGCATTTACACTTGCATGTCAAATGAATGGAAGCTGACGCGCTTCGCCGCAGGGTCTCTTGTATTATTACTCCTCCAATTCTCAACGCGGCTGGCACTATCGCAAAGAACGACACTCCAACAGCAGCCGTGAATAGGACGTTAAAATATATTACAAGCAGCCTACATATTGTAAAAACTCCATGGTAGAGGTTGCATTTCTTGGGCTCACAGCACCAGTATTGGTACTCGACACTGTGTCAATGGCCTCGAGCCCTTCAGCCGAAGTCAAATCATCAAGACAAGGCTGCCTAGTGCACACGAAAACCGCTGAACCCAAAGGGGGAAAGAAACAACCCCCCCATGGAGAGATATCAATGGCAACGTCAATCGGTGCTAAATAATTTGTGCCCCCATACCATTGTCGTCACACATTCGTCCCAAATCCAAACATGAGATGGCCTATCACCAAAAACAGGACCACGAAGATAGCGTCCATCCCATCCTAAACAGCTCTTGGTTTCTTAATGGCTTACCTATTGATGCGGGGTGGCTGAGTGTAGATATTTCCGTGGCATTTATTGAAACCGCCGCCCTCAACGCACCTTTGCTTTTGACCCAACGTCATAGCCCAGCCAACTGGTGACCTAATTCACACCCATCTTTTCATGTCACACTCTTACTACCCCGCCCAGCGAAGTGAGGCAAAGATGATGCTGGTTGGCTGTGGCTGTTGGCCGTGGCTGTTGGCCGTTGGTTGTTGGTGGTGACTTGTTGGCTACGAAGCGCCAAGCCTCATTCAACTGTCAAAGGCCCACTCCCCTCCCAGGCATATATCCCGCCGTCTTCATGCAATAAAATTCATATTTCCATATTGAATTCGTCCACTTATTCATCTCATCTTCTTCAACCTTTCTTCTTCTGCAATGTCACGTACGGTTCCCGAGACCATTCACCAGCAACATCAGAGTAGATTGCTGCTCTTGTCACCTGAAATTCGCCATACTATTTACAATTTCATGCTACCACCCAAAGTCCATGTGCCTATCAAGCAAGATAGAATCCTTTTTTCACCCTGTATCAAAACTATCTCAAGTTTTAATGATGGCTCCGATTGCAAGCTCTCGGGGTTAGATGGACAGGCAAATCAGCGAACGTGGGCTCGCCGACTTCAGTCCTGGTGGGGCTCCCACTGGGAGTGTGAGGAGCTAGCTACAATTTCTAATACCTTATTCTCGGGAAATCCGGCCATGTTGCTAGTATGCAAGAACCTGTAGGTCATACACTGATGTGGGGTGTTGTTTTCTATCAACCTGGCTCTTGAGCACACAAAATAGCTACCATGATGTTCTCGATTTTTTGGCAGGATAAACTAGTTTCTACGTAACCGATCTAGCCGCCATTGATTACTTGCTCCAACATTCGAGTGCAACAAAGCCTTCCTCCAACGCGCCATCGCCAGATTCGCCATGTTGTGTAATATCACCATTCTCAAGTATCCGAACACCAAATACCACGTGGAGTTTTTCATGGAGCATTTGTAAGGCGAAAGAGAGACTCGGGGGTATGTCGCATGCTAAACTTCGGTTCCACGCTCCAGAGTATTCGCAGTGGTCGGCATGGATTCAACTACCACAAACTATCGAGCATTTCAAACACCTCAGGAAACTCCATATTTGGCCAGATCATGATGAGGGGGGTCCGTGGGCTACTATAAATGAAAGAGTCCTCTTGAATCCACTTATGCTGCTAATGCAAACAGCCATTGACATCTCAGTTGCCACATCTCAGTTGACCTACCGGCGCTCGATCCCCGTCTAGAGGACACTGAATGGTATTATTTGCAATATTTATCAAACCCTGGGTTCAATGTATATAGAATATTACAAAAGCACCATAATGTGATTAGTTCAGGGGATTTTGTTCATGTAGGCAATGAGCCAAAATTCCCCGTCTTAATGGACTTTCCCGAAAGTGAAAAATTGGCGGAAGATGAAACAGGGAGGTCTAGACGAGAATGTTAGAATAATCGTGTTCGTCTTCACTCGGATGTGATTTGTAGTTGTTTGAATGTATGAGGTTAGTATGCAACATGGGGGCAGAGATTGGACCAGCAATACCGAGTGGGCGTCTCAGTAGCCAACTCACCTCTTTTAAAGATAATAAATTACGTAAATGCATAAGGTTAATATGAGAATAAAAGCAATTTCAATCTAGAAAACTTCCCACGCTCATCACCAAGTAGCCACGAGCATGGATAAACAACTCATTTTGACCGTCAAATGGGTCTTCACTCATGGTGCAAAGTTTGTCCCTGACAAATCATTTATTACTTCCTCAACTTGATATACCTATTCAACAAGGAAATTATATCTAATCCTTACCTTGAACCGTGTAGTGGGCTCGATTTTTGGTAATGAATCTAAACGTCAGGCCACGAGTTTGTATACGAACTCGGCGGAAGAATGAATAATAGAGGATGGGAATCTTGATTTGGGCAAATTACGAACCAATTTGAATCTAGACGCATTTGATCAAATTATATGCCCCTGCCGCGCCTAAGAAATAGCCCATCCCGCCATGGAAATGCATTAGCCAGCTGTGCTTCCATTAGTCATACAGTCGCCGAATGCCGCCAAGGAATACAAGCTCCTCTACAATGAAAGTATTATTTCTGCTTCGTTGTTCTGTTGATGTGGTGAAAATATCCAAGATTTTGCAGCATTAGAAATAAAGACTTGATTCTTAAAGCCTCTCACCCTGTCCACAGTAGTGATTGCCAAGACCAGAACTGATACAACCGCCCATACTGTTTTTGCAGCACTAACCAGTGGCCAATCGGTTATGCAGATGTGTATTTTAGTAAATAGCATTTCTCCGGGAGTTTTCTTTTACTACTTGAAACCATTATTAGTTCCAGTATTATTCTCCTCAAATAAAACATATTTATTTAATGTAATGACTGCCGTGCCAAATCATAACTAGTTGTCTCTCAGCCCGGGCTGTGAAACTCGTCTCTGCTTAGGTAGTCAACTACATACCCTATACCACATAAGCAGACCGGGGTACGTACCTTTTTCCCGGGAACGGAGCTCCAGTTTTTAGTGCGTGTCCCGCTGTAGCCTTGAGCCTTGCAGCGGGCTTGGGTGCTTGGGTGCTTGGGCCACTCAGCTTCCATTGGCCTCTGGCGCATTACAAGCAGCAACACCGTCTTCGTCAACTTCGCACAGCTCCCAAGCTTTCCCTCGTCATCCGTCATCACCCTCACCAACCGCCCATCTGCACCCGATTTGCCTCGATCCACGCTCTCACACGAAGACAGAATACGTCCTCGCCCCTCCCCCGTAGACGAGCTCTCGTCCTCCCCAACCGCCTCCCGCCTGCACCTCTCCGCCCACCACCACCATGGGTTCTGATCCCCAGTACGCCAAATGGCCCCTGCTGCCTCTCTCGCAGCACGTCTTCACCCTCACAAACGCCTATGCCTCCAAACCCGCCCAACAGACCGCCGTAAAGGCCATCCAAGATGCCATTGCCCAGGACAAGATGGCGCCCTTCTACCGCTACCTTGCCCACCCCATCGACGGCATCCTCAACACCATCGGCGAGGGTGGCGCCTCTGCTCCCGGCAAGCCGCTATCTAGGAAGTCCAGCCTTGTCGGCATGATCGCTACCAAGCCCGCTCCCACCACCGTCAGCCTTCCCTGGGATGAAGGCCTCTTCAACAAGCTGAAGGAGGACAACGACCGTGAGCTTGAAGAGTTTCAGAAGGAGGAGGCCGAGGCTGAGGAGCAGGCTGGCGATACAGAAATCATTGCCGCCAAGGGCAAGCGGGCAGAGTTCTGGGCTCGAGTTGGTGACAAGGCACGATCCTCTCACCCTTTGCTCAATTCGACTCTCTGCTAACCATCGCTATAGGACAAGGCCATTGCCGCTTACGAGAGCGTCTTCGAGAAGACGGGCATCCTCGGTGCTAAGATCGACCTCGTTCTTGCCATAATACGTATGGGTCTCTTCTACGGCGACAAGCCTCTTGTCAAGAAGCATGTCGAGCGTGCTAAGACACTTGTCGAGACGGGAGGCGACTGGGATCGCCGCAACCGCCTCAAGGCCTACGAAGGTCTCCATCTGCTCACTCTCCGCTCCCACAACCTCGCCGCTCCTCTGCTGCTCGACTCCCTCTCCACCTTCACCAGCTACGAACTCTGCACCTACTCTAGCCTCGTCGTCTACTCTGTCCTCGCCGGCTCCGTCTCACTGAAGCGAGTCGACTTCAAGTCCAAGGTTGTCGATGCTCCCGAGATCAAGGCTATTCTGGGTGACGGCGAGGACAAGCTCCTCGCCCTCAGCGGTGCTCTTAGCGCTGGTCCTAGTGCCGACGAGACACCTGCCCCCAAGGCTGGTGCTACCACCGCTGTCAACCTTACAACCCTTGGAACCAGCTCTGATCAGCCCGATGCCGAGCTCGCCATCGACTTCAGCCCCCTGGCCCTGCTCGTGAGCAGCCTTTACAACGGCAACTACAAGACCTTCTTCCAGTCTCTCGCTAGCGTTGAGGAGCAGTTCCTGAACCAGGACCGCTACCTGCACGAGCACAAGAGCTGGTTCATCCGTGAGATGCGTCTCCGCGCTTACCAGCAGTTGCTGCAGAGCTACCGAGTCGTCGGCCTCGAGAGCATGGCCAGTGACTTTGGTGTGACCGTGGACTTCCTTGACCGGTAAGTGAAATTCCCTGTCATTCAAAAAATATGAACACACTGACAGTGACTTTTTATAGTGATCTTGCTCGCTTTATCGCCGCTGGCCGAATCCCCTGTACCATTGACCGTGTTACCGGCAAGGGTGTTATTGAGACCAACCGACCCGATGACAAGAACAAGCAGTATCAGGACGTTGTGCGACAGGGAGATCAGCTTATTACTAAGCTTCAAAAGTATGGCCAGGCTGTGAGGTTGAGGGGTAGCGAGAGGGCATAAATGAAACTTTGGGCAAACGTGAGGAAGCGGGATGATGAGAAATGCCTTTTTTATAATTCCGCGTGGTGAGAATAGAGATGGGGTTAGTTATGTGCCACGCTTTACCTACTCAGCTGTATGATACAGGTTAGACGAGCCAGAGCGTTAATAGACTTGGCTGGGTCCCGGAAGACGAAACTAGCGCTGCTTACCTGAGCGAGACCTGACTAGCAAGGGCAGCATTTTGAGCCATTATGTTTTACTAGACCTCGAGCTGGGGGTAGTAGCGACGTGTATGCCGCCAATGAAAGCGAAGTAAGCATGGGAACGAAACTGAAGGGGAATTATGGTTTGAAATTGATCGTCATTGGGTATGAATTTGCGATCGTCGTTCTATATATGTATGATCCAACGCTTAACTCATGATCCAACTCTTTGTACCCTTTCTTTTGCGTAAAAAATGCTGTTCCGTCATGAACCTGTTTATCTTTTCTTTTCCATTTGTATTTATTGGTACTTTGCGAGGAACTCCTTGTGGAACTTGACGATGCTGCCGACCCACTCGGTGCCGGGGGCGAGGAAAGTGGTACGGAAGTGCAGAGTGCCCTCCTTCTGGCCGAATCCGGAGCCGGGGACGACGCAGATACCGGTGGCCTCGAGGAGGCGCAAGCAGTAGAACTCGTCGGCGGTGCGGCCCTCGGCGGCGGCAGCCTCGTGGGCCTTGGCGGGGAGATTGATTGTGGGGAAGAGGTACATGGAGCCCTGGGGAGCGCCGCACTCGACACCCTCCATCTGCTCAAAGGCCTTGTGGAGAGCGTTGGCACGGTCACGGAGGCCGTTGAAGATGCCATCGTACTCCTGCTTGTACAGCTCGTACGAGGGCTCGCCCTCGCGGGGAGGGTTGACCATCAGCTCGACGATGCACTGGCCAATGACGGGGGCACAGAGCATGATGGAGACAAACTTGTAAATGTTGGCCTCGACCTCAGCGTCGAAACCAACCAGCTCAAAGTAGCCACCACGATGACCGCACTCACCAACCATGCCCTTGGAGACACTGTGGAGGGAGGCGAGCTCGACACCGTCGTACTTGCCGGGGTTCTCCTGCTGCATGCGGCGGAGGACAGCCTTGAAGCTGTGGAATTTGCCAGTGAAGACGTTGGTCTGGTAGACCTCGTCAGCCATGACTACGAGGTTCTCTTGGTTGGCAAAGTCAATGACGGCGCGGATGTCCTTCTCGGGGAGGGAGGCACCGGTGGGATTGCCGGGGTTGATGATGACGATGCATCGGACATCGACGCCGTCGGCCTTGGCCTTTTCGTAGGAGGCACGGATGGTGTTGACGTCAGTGCCCCAGTCCTTGGCCTCGTCCAGGAGGTAGGGGACGCATGTGGCGTTGAGGAGAGAGAGGGTGGCAGTGTAGAGAGGGTACTGGGGGATGGGGATGAGGATACCGGTGTTGGGAGCGGCGCAGATGACGTGGAGGAGAGTGTTCACACCGGATGAGGCACCGGCGGAGAGGTAGATCTTTGAGGGGTCGGCAGGGAAGCCATCGCGGCCTGTTGGGTTGAGGAGTTAGTCATGGTGGAACAATTTTGACCCCAAGGGGTAAGTGGGAGGCGCATGGCGCAAGTGGAAAAAAAAAGACCGCAAAATGGCTCAATGAGCGTCCATTGCGCGTTGAAAGGGTAAAACTACTGCAGCAAAGGGGACGAGACTCACGCTCAAGGAACTTGGCGACGCTGTCGCGGATGGCAGGAACACCGGTACTGGCGCTGTAGGCACCGACAGAGCCGACCTTGCTCAGGAGGAACTTGGCGCGCTCAATGACATCGGTCTTGTAGCCAAGGACATTGACGAGATCCTCTTCCTTCTGGAGAAGCTGGGGGTTCTCGAGGATACTGGCGACTTGACGGAAGAAGGTGATGGGCTTCTGGTCGAGCTGCTGGGGGTTTCCGATGTTGGCCGAAATGACCTGGTTGAAGGGCAGGTCGGCTGCGTCGCCGCTTGCGATCTTGGCGCGGTACTCCTCAGACTTGACGGCAAGCTCGCCACGGACGGCGTACTTAGCAGCAACAACGTGCTGGTTGATGGAATCAACGGTCAGTCGAGGCATGTTGGCGGCGGCGAGTGGCTTGGAAGAAAAGTTGCGACGGCGGGGTTGCAAAGAAAGTTTTGGCGGGGTAGTAGAAGTGAACGAAGAGGACGCGGGTAGCGGGGTAACGCTGGTAAAAGTACTACGGGTACAGGGGCCTAATTCAAACAGGGTCGGACGAGTTAGCAACGAAATCACCCAATACTGAGAGGAAATCAATGGCTAAAAAAAGGGAATAAAAATTTCCAACCACCAGGGATAGCCCGTGGGTTTGTGACCATGTTTCGAGGACAAAAAGCGAAGAGTAAGTCAGTCACAGAGGTGAAGCAAGTCAAACCACCAGATAACAGTGCCATTAATAGGGAGTGCAGTGTACGTGGGGGGATGGGCAGGCTGGGGCATGGGTGGGGAGGAACACACTTGTCTGTCTATTCGATCAAAGGGTATTGTAGTAGACAGAGAACCCGAGGATAAAGAGCAGAGAGGGAAGGGACACAGGAGAAGAGACGGAGGGGGGATGCAGCGGTTCTAGTAGTAGACGGGATGGACTTCCTTCGCCGCGATGAAATAGTTCCGTCGACACCACTCACCACTCGACACCACCCTCGGCGTTGGCAACCGCAGGTCGGATGGGGACCCGGGTGGGCTGCAGTGGTGCTAGAGTGCTCCAAACAGACGACAAAAATCAGCGCATTTTGCTCTCGACCGCCTGACACTAGACATCTCAGGGTGAGTCGAGAAGCAGCTTTCAAGGGCTCGACTCCCGCAGCGACCACGTAGCGGCCTCAGTTCCCCGTCTCGCGTTGCAGGCTGCCCGTTTCTGAAGCTTCCCCGTTCAAGATGTACCCCAAATTTCCGTCCCCATGCCATCACCTCGCCTCAGCTCATCTCAGGGCGGCGCGTGTGGGTATGCCATGAGGGAACATGGGTGCACTCTGTGGGATGTGAGATGTGTGTAGTGGAGGGACGGCTCGACATGGTACAAGGGACCTGGGGGAGCAAAGGAGAATGCCCGGGCCCGGAATCCCGGAAAACGACGACAAACACAAACAGGGGAACTGTCGTGATGATGACGATGTGCTATGAGGAATAGAAACAAGGCTGCCAAGTGCGGGTGGCCGGTCCCCTTGTCACCGGTCGTTGGGCAGGCCCCGGAGAAGGTGGGCAAAGCGCGGGCAATGGGGGATCTTGGCCACGGGAATAGACGACTGCTGACGAAACCAAAACACACACTCACACACACACAGAAACGACACTGGTTGGTTGCCCTTGTCGTTAATAATCGGTTTATACCGAGATTGACGGCGCTTGAACAAACTCAACTCATCACATGGCGTCGGCTTCTACCGGGACGGGCAATGTACTAATAGCCCCTCCCGCCTCGTCCAACCCCAAACTTTGGGAGTGTGAGATGATGGGAGCGTGTGAGTGGACAGAGGTCGGGTAAATGGGTAGGATGTGGAATTTGCATATCAGGAAGACAGGGGACACGGATGATATTGGAGGCTGATGCTTCGTAGTTTGACTTGGGGTTGGGTCAAGTGTAGATTGCAAGCGTGCAGCAGCTTGCAGCCAACCAAGAGATCCAATCGAGAGCCTTATGCACGGCGTGTGAGATCTCGCGCCGGTGCGACGGCGTATCGGGGGTCTGGAGTATCGCTTGCGACTCACATGGACTCCAATGCCTCCGCCGTGTCGGGACCGGCCCGGGCATACAGCTGGCGCATTGGAATCCCGGAGACGGGCGTTTGGCAATGGTGGGAGGCCAAACAGAACCGGCAACTCGTCGTGTCCCCTCCCAACCACTATTTTCCATTCGCCCGTTGCCATTTTTGGATGGAAAGATACGGGGCCATGAGTTCCAAAGATAAAAGAAAAAGCAAAAATTGAAGTAAAAAAACAACCACAAAAGCGAGAATGACTACGTACCGTTTACAGTGGTGCACCCGCGACTTGCCCATCGGCGGCTGTTGATGGAGTTGCTTGATTGCAGCTGGCCTCGCACGGCCTTGCCCAGTGCGGTAGCCGATGCGGGGTTGCGACTACGACTCGCCAACATTGTTGTTCTAGTGTGTTATGTATGTATGTATGTATGTGCTGGTAAGGTCAAGTATCGCCAGCAGCGCGAAGCGAATCGATGAGATTGGTGCGGCGGAATGGATCTGTCGGTTTGGTGGTCCCCAGAGTTTCCAGATCGGGAGCTGCGACAAAGCTCAGCTCAGTTTGATGCGCTCCGACCCAAGCAAGTGAGAAAATAGTCAGGAGTAAACACGGACGAGAGATATGAGAGGTGAGAGAAATTGCTCGTCAGCTTCTTGCGCGCGAATTATGGTGTCAGGCGGAGAAGCCAATTTGCCCTTTTCCTATTCTGTGAGGGGTTGGGGTTGGAGGAGCGGACCATAGCGTTGCCTGTGATGGTTGTGTCAGCGGAGTTGAAGCGCCGTAGGAGCCCTGCAGGAATGAGGCAGGTGAATGAGGCAGGTGAGTGAGCAACAATATTGTTAAGGATGAGCCCAAAAAAGGATAAAACAAAAAGACGGGGATATCCTGTGTATGCTGATGTGCAGTAGTTGATAGAGAATTGTGAACGTGGCTAGCAGGTCACGCTCAGATACTCAGCAACTCTGACACCATGGGTGCCAGTCGAATCTTTATATCGCTTCACGCGGACAAGGTCCCCTATTTCGTCGCTGCAAAACCTTAGTCTGTAGCTAGCCTGCTACCGCCCGCGCATGCATCCACCTCACCTCACCATCGTAGTCAGTCACCGCCCATGTACGTCCGATGCAGGTCCGGTATGGGATAAGCCGGGCGCATCCTGGACCGTGGCTTCATTTTATTCAGGCTGGACCCTCAACAAAACAGCACTTGGCGCTCCGAAAAACCGGCCGGTGTCTTACATTCATTTCCATTCTCCTATCGTAATACCGTGATATTTGTTGCTGACTATGTTGCCTCTCATTGGCCAATCACCTGCTTGTAGCCAATTGAGCTCCCAAGCTGTAGGAGTGGTGCGGCCGTTTGTGGTGGATTGGATGGGTAGGTGCGCCATCCTCCGCAACACACGTAAACCACTACTCGGAACCATGTTTCTCCGAGCTCCGACAACATCCAAGCTGGAAATTTGCCAAACCATCACCACATGCGCCATCTCGTGATTCAAGGTCGTTGTTTCAATCGCCCATATACTCGCCCAACATGGCAAAGAAGGGTAAGCTTACACCCCGGATTTTTACAGCTCATGGGTTTCGTGGGGCTGACTCAATTTCTCCCCTACAGCCAAAGCTCGTTTGATACATGTGCGCCTCATCTCGATGGCCATGACCGGTTTCTTTTACACCTTCAAGCGACCCAGAACTTCTGCCATGATGAGCATGATGAAATATGACCCAATTGGTACGATATACTTGCGATTAAATCTGTGGAATCATTTGGTTGACCATATTCTCGATGTAGTGCGCAAGAAGGTCCTGTTCCTCGAAACGAAAAAGAGATCTAAATGATGAAATGCTCGCCATATTGGCACGATGACGATTCGACCTGCCGAGAAACCCAGACAAGGAGGATATCTGTGCAACGGCCGGAAATCCCCTTCGTGATGCTCGCATCCTTGTAACACTACACGAAGGCCATTGCTGGAGTTTGGGCCTTCCACACCGGCGCTCTGCGCAATGCGAATGTACATGTACAAATACAATAAAAACACACCCTCATGATTTGGACATTATGTCTAAGAATACAAAATACAAACCTCGGCTATGAGAAGCAAGTTAGCCGATGAGGCTTTGGGTAAATCTACTAAACAAGCACACATGAACACCAAGCATATCCCGATCATTCCCGAATCTATCTCGCGACATTGGTGGTCTGAGCTGCAAGCTCGGTTATCACCGATACTGTGTTCTTTTTCTTTTTTTTCTCTTGCGAATTCTCAGATGTCCCTGAATATCCGGATGAATCACCGCAGCCTCGTTGCTATTTCACCAACAGTGGCTTGCTCAGCCAGGGATTCAACGGTTTTGCATGAATATGTTTTAAAGACCAAGGGTCTCTTTACCAGTCCGATCTGTGGCCTGCCGTTGTTGAGATTTATAGCGACCTGTGATGTCTCGTCTTCCGTCTTGATCTTTTTGGGACACGGACCCTCTGCTTGATCTTTGATGTTGCGTTTGGGCACGACCGCGCTTACTGCACCCTTGCGCTCGAAATCAATCATTGTGGGAAGATCCCAACCCGGTTTCAGGGATATATGTTGAAGTAGATTCGATCGTATTTCCTCAATCATTTCTTGGTTTGCGCCGGATGCCGCCGAACTGACGCCTCCCATCACTGGTCTGTTGTATTTGGTGTGGTTGTGTGATGCCTTTGTTTCCTGTAAGCTTTGTACTGATTCTTGGCTGGTCGGAGCTGATGATCTTAATATTGAACGAGGTACTGTGGTTTCACGCCGCCGCAATTTCTCTTGCTGGATAGACGGCGGCGGAGAAGGAGAAGTTGTATTTCCACTAGGACTGTTGATAATCACTTTGCGGCGAATACTTTCTTCCTTGTAGAAAAGCCCACCTGACGGATCGAACAAATCTACCAGCCTGCCCCCCAGAATTTCACCAAATGACTGCGCGCCAGGAGCCTCGATGGTTTCTTCTTTCACGGGAGCCGTGTCTTGCGATTTTTTCGACTTTTCGGAGTCGGTGTTGGGACCTTCCAATTTTGACCGTTCCTCCAAGCATTGGCTGATCCAAGAGTGCTCCGCAGTTAAATAGCTGGCCGTTGAATGAATCATATGGTTGACATTAGCCATCTGTTGGAATCTGGCTTCTGCATTCTCTAGTTGAGGTAAACGACTACTCATGTCTTTGAGCTGAGTTTTGATCATGTCCATGGCCTTAATATCCTGCAGCCATCTTTTTCGAAGATTGCTAGCTGTTCTCGATTCAAGTTGAAGCTGAGAAATCCGCTCCTGGAGTTCTGAAACCGTTTCCTCCTTGGCGTCTGTGATCTTAACCACTCCACTCGAGCTGGTTTTGTTGGCAGAAGCCCCTTGTATCTCCTTTAATCCCTCGATGATAGTCTCCAATGCTGAATATATTGCTTCAGACCGCGCCAACGCTCGCTCAGACTCGAGTCTTTCCTTGTTGAATCCGTCCGAAAGTGCAGTCTCCATTGTAACGATGGATTCTTGGAGGTTTTTCTTGGCTGCCTCACTACCTTGGAGGAAGAGATTCTTCATTTCTTCGAATTTTCTGCTGTAATCAAGTGTTATAGACACAAGCCTCTCTTCAAGAGAGTTGATGGCAGACTCTCTGTTCTTCAGCTGCTCCGTAATTTCATCCTGTAAAACATCTTCCCATCCAATTTGTTGAAAATCATACTTTTGAAACCACTCAATAACATAATGTTGTATTTTTTCTAGGATTTTCTCGATGTTGATTGTGCGGGCATTGATTTGCGAAATATGATCAAGATGGTTCTTGTAAATGGACTCGCTTTTTGTGGTGTGGAGTTGCGCTGATTTGTTCTGTTCCAAGAGGGCCACAACTCCCTCAAGCTGTTTCTGGATGCCGACGTTCCATTCTGTTACAGACGCTTTCGCCTGAGATTGTTCAGATATGACTGTAAGAACTGCTGGAAGGATCCTACACCAAGCCACTATGTCAGGAATCCACAAGTAATGCTAGGACAATTTATTACCTGGAAACGATCTTTCCTTCCAGTTGTCCTATATTTTCCTCAAGATTGGTTGATGTTATGTCATCGCAACGAGGTGTGGTTAGGTTCTCAAGGATTAGATCAAGCCTAGGGGGGGTATTAGCACTGCCGAGAATATTTGATCTTAACTGACTTAGCGGAGATGTGATTGGATACATCTCTTTGATGCTGATATTCGGCATCACGTTCCGTATTGCTTCCAACTATTGACTTTATCTGTGATTCCACCCTGTCGATGGTTTCTTGTATTTTCTCTTGCTTTTCAATACGGCGACGTAATTCGATTGTCGATCTTTGCTCTCGGGCAAGCTCCTTTTCCTTATGTTTCACTTCTTGTTCAAGCTCAGCTAAAGCTTTGTCTTCTGTGAAACCATTAGAAGGCATAATAATACATGAGAGAAAAATGCACTTACTCCTCTGGCAATCTTGCTCTGCTTGCTCGCGGAACTCTTTAAAACAACCATTTAGCTCCTCGCGGTTTTTGCGGCATACTTCAAGAGCCTTTTCGACAGCCCCGGCATCTGTAGCACGGGAATTTTTCTCATGCTCGAGTTGTTGTTTGATCTTCTCGTGGTTCTCGCGGCAGTGTGTGTACAGGGTTTGTTGCTCCATGATCGCTTCATTCAACTTTGACCGATATACGCGGTACTTATCTTTGAGCCCCTCCGTGTTCTTCTTGGACTCATCTAGCTGAACTTTCAAGGTCTTGATTGTTCCCTGGAGCTGCTCGTTCTTGTTCTCAGTTTGCTGGTTTTGATCTTCCAACTCCGCACAGCGGCTTTGGGTCTCTTGGATCTGAGCATCTTTCTCCTTGACCAGTCGGAGTGTTTTATTGAGTTCTGATTCTTGGTAAACCATGTCGCCATGAAGCTGCTCAATCTCCATATTTGCCTCGTGTCTCTCATTTTCTGAAATCATAATGCATTCATTCCAGTACTGAGCGACTTGGTGCATCGCCTGTTTCCTTCGTTCAGGGTCAGTCCTAGACCTTTTCTGTTTGCGAATGCTGGACCTTTTTCGGGATATATTACTAGCTATAGATTGAGAACGAGCATGGTTCTGAGGAGTGTTTCTTTGATAGCGCGGGCTGCAGGTTGGGCGGTTGGGGATTTGCCGTCGGGTTTCGCTCGAAGAGCGATATGAAGATTTCGGTGTTTGGGGAGCCGGCCTCTCTAAGTCACCGCATATACTGGAGGAGGCATGAAGTTTTTGAGACTCAAGAGCACTGACCTGGAGAGGCAGAGGCACTTTCAGGCCACTTAGGTCTTCCAAGTGGTGACCGGCAAAGGGTTGGCTGTGTAATGTCTTTGGTGACTTGTTTCCAGTGTCATTCAGGCCAGAAGGGCCCTTGTTTGACTTGATAGTATTTTTAGACTGACAAGAAGCTGTAATTTGGTGTATAGAGGGCCGATGATGACTTGGGGGTGGGTAATCATCGATTTGCGATACTTCTCTTGACTGGTCTTGAGACTTGTCATGATCTGGCAATTGAAGACTCGAATAGAATTTTGGTAGTTTCTGGGACGAAGCTTTCATATCAATAGAACCATTTGGTGAACTGGATTTGAGCACTGGCTGTTGTGTTTCAATGGTGCCGGGGGCCGGGGGCCTGGTAGGGTTGGCATTCCCAAGCAGACCCAATTCAGGAAGATCTAGAGGAGCATACTGAAAAGGAGCTTGAGATGAATTGCTCTGGGTTTGCGGATTTGATGAAGGTTCAATATTGAAATTGGCTAACTGGAAGCGATTGGAGGAACTTTGAGAAGGGGTATGATCGATTCGTTGAGAAAATTCAGTTGGCCGAGGTGGTCTCTTGATTGACCAACTGAAACCTTCTGAAAGGACTGGCTCGGAAAGTTCCTCCTTGAAAACTGAGAACCTTTTGGAGACAGAGTTGCCTGAAGCAAGGGCATCGGTGACCTGTGAGTCTGGAATCTCAGAGGCAAGATGATCAAAATCCCTTTCATCTGTGAGGTGTCCCAATGAAGCCAAGCTGCTTGACCTGGATGAAGCAGACCTGCCAACAGACCTTGATGAGGGCGACATTTTCATTGGCCGAGGCCGCGAATAGCTTGACCTGCTGGTGTGAGGATGTGTGCTGGCATTGACCTGCGCATTGGACAAGAAGGAGTCCTCATCCCAGCATCTGCAATTGGTGGCGCGAAAAGAGCAAGGGGGGTTGAAGGTGTCCGTTCTACATACTGGATTTGATGCCTGATTAAGGCCAGGATAAATTCTGTGGTCTGTCCAGGCGTCTAGACCTAGGACGAAAAGGAAGGAAGGTGGTGTTTAGGAAAGTGCGAGAAGCTCGAGGCAGCGGTTCGTACCCCCTCTACGCCCACAGCCCGCAGCTGACCACTGAAATCAGGGAAGTGACATACATATCACATCATATACTAGAGCAGGGAGCTATTTATCAATCTGGTATTTTACTTAATAGTTATCTTTTGTGGTACACCAGGCCAGTTATCTCGAATGATCTTTGCGGCGGCTTGAGGAATGTCACTTCATGGCGATGGATAAGAGTTGAAGCCCGGGCAATGATTCACGGAGCATTGGCAAGCCATAATCTGAATCTTGGCTAGCCCGATATCTGACACAGCTGGCCTTGGGCCATCGTGAAAGGCCGCGCGCGTCAGCTCACTGGGCGGCTATGCGGCTTGACCCCTCGCAAACTGATGCTAAAAAGCAACGGGCAGTCATATCATATTTTCCAATATCACTTCCAAGTGGGAGTGCTGACCACTTCTACTGCATGAGGTGGTTCCTCCGACGCCATCTGTTGTGCTTGATGCACAATGTCGGGCCTCGAGCGGTCAGCTGCATTTGACCATTCCTCATCCATTATTAGTGTCAGATACGATCGAGGAGCATCTCGTACCGGGCGTATGTAGCGGCAACAATTTGGAATCGCTAGGGATGGCGCCTATTGACTGTTAATAACAGCCACAAAACAATGCTGTATCAGTGGTCGACATAAATGCCCCTCCGAAAAAGGCCGCGGCCTTCTTTCTTGCGTGTAGTTGCGTCACGCTTAATGCCATGGCGACGAGGTGCAAGGTACGTAGCTAAAATCTAATTTTGGACAGCCAGCGCTTGGAATGGGCCAACCAGAAGCCTGCAGTGTGGGCATCAGGAAGTGTGATGGAGAGCGAAAAGTCGGAATGCGATGTGAAACACACCTCTCACTGCACGTCGCATGGCTTCTAAGTGCCGGAGCAGGCCAATCGAGCGGCTTTCATGGGGTAGCAGACAACGGTGTCCCTGCAACTATCACAGGGCCCACTGGCCGTGGTGCATTCAGCGCATTGTGATGGGGGGATGGGGACGACTGGGCGCTTGTCGACAGCCTCTCGGACCCCGGCCACCCAGATGCAAGGGCGCCAGGGCACACGGACAAGCCATCTCATTGGCCACACCCCTGACGACCGTGTCGATGGTCGGCGCTTCGAGCACGACGATCACCAATCATCGCAGCGCGCTCGACGAAGGCACTTGATCAGTCAGGCATGCTCTGTGTGCTCGAATTTAGGATATGGAGAAGGTCACGATAGAGATCCAATGACAGAACCTTGTCCATGCTCGAGGTCCGCAGAAAAAACTGTCACACTTGATCCTTGTGGTTAAGGTCGCAGTCTTGGCTCTCAGCAGCTCGATTGCTAGCGGGTGCATGGCCACGGGTGGGGGAATACTGACATGTAAATACGGGCGGCTGTCCTCGACACGGCGGCATTTGCGAAGTCTCCATTCAACTGTTGCTTGTTGCCGGCCCCCAGGTTCTGTGAAATCAACCCACGTCCTTTGCCTCCCAGCCTGTCACAGTCTTCCCATCCACCCACTGGACACCCATAACGACTTGAACATACGATCATGGCATCAACAGAAAACCCCTTCCCGCTGGCATCGGAGAAGCCCTATGGAACCGACAGCCCTGTCATAGACGGCAATACCGAGGGTGCTTCAGGGGATAGTGCAGGGAGCTCAGTCAGCCTCTCCACTGGAGGCATGGTAGCCATCATCGTCGTCGTCGTTCTGGTTATCATCTTGGGAAGTATGTGCTACCTCTCGACCATCGCTCTTGTACACAAATTAACATTATCAACCAGCTTCCACAGCTACACTCTTCCTCGTCGCCAAGAAGCGTGAATGGACGATGAAGGAAACAATCCGGAAATCTGCTCGCCGCGTTGTTACCGCGCTCACTCCACGCCGAGCCGAATTCCCATCTTCTGTAAAAGATTCATCACATCGCCGAGATCGGGCTCGTATTGACGATGAGGTGCCACCAACCCCACGGGTACGTCCCGAAGATATGGAAAAAGGACTCGCTCAAGCAGAAGCCAAGCGAAAGGAGTACAAATGGCGGATGAAGAAGTGATTCATACAATTCATGCCCGTAAAGGGAAAAAATACTATTGTTTTGGGATGACTTGGTGGCGTCTAGGTTGTAGAAGGAAAGTTGACTGGGTTGGGAAGGGAGCTTTTTTTTTCTTTGCATCGGACAGGATCCGGGTATCATTATGTATAATTGCCATGTATGGATGTTCTCATGTTTTCCAAATGACCGAGCGTAACGTTTAACAACTGCTTTTTGTAATCCGTCCCGAAAATGACCCTAAACGCCCCCTCTGTCCATTTACAGCCGCCTGAAAGTGTTGCCGCTTGCGCTTCGGCGATTTCCAGCCCTCTTTTCTCTGGGCGCGGGTGCTTCCTCCTCCTCCTGCTGCCTTTGCTTCCTCTTTGACTCTGGAATAAACGACACTTGTCGCTCACCCCCGACATCACCGCGAGACTTGTTGATGCGGCCTGACTTTTGTTGCCTTGAGCCTAGCGCGGTATCTCTAACTGCTCGGCCACCATTGCTGGCTGATGACACCCGCATGACAACATCGTCATTGGTCTTCCTTGGCGCTGAAATCTCCTCTTCGCTCATATCGTCATCGCTAGACTCCTCGTCCGAGTCTTTGCCTTGGTAACGCTTAGGAGCCGCTGCGTCAACAGGCTGATCTACGACAGTACTAGGGTTAAGGGCTCTGAATTCTCCAGTAGTTTCATCCACCACGAAGGCTTCATCTTCGAAGAGTTTCTTGAATCGGTCATCGCCGAGAATACCGGCGTTGGTGTCAACTTGGTCTCTGTTTTCTTGTTTCTTGAGAAGCTTGTTAACCATCTTCTGGTTGACCTTGACCTTCTTGGTGCCTCTGATTCTGCTGGCACGTTCCTTCTCAACCTTGTCCTTGATAT
Organism: Calonectria henricotiae; assembly: GCA_020623695.1. Classification (NCBI taxonomy): domain Eukaryota; kingdom Fungi; phylum Ascomycota; class Sordariomycetes; order Hypocreales; family Nectriaceae; genus Calonectria; species Calonectria henricotiae. The sequence goes on along the minus strand of JAHVYB010000131.1, from coordinate 14,384 downwards.
TCTTCGTTCTCTCTTCTTCCCAGATGTATGGGTTGGCAATAAGTCTGGCTTGTTCATACAGTTTCGAGGCAACAAAGTATCCATGCATGTACGGGCGGAGGAGGTTGCTCTTTCCAATGAGATGAGAAAGACTGAGTTGCTTCAGTTCGGGTAGAGTCAAGAACTTGTAGTTGTCGTAGGTTTCGGTGTGGACCTCTTCGGCCATTTCTTCGACCATGTGGTCCAAGAAAGAACACCACTTGGGAGCTTGGCCAAGTTGAGGGACAAAGAAGGCATGCTGCTGCTTGCCCTCATTGGCCGTTAGGATCATCCCCGTATTCTTGCACCATGCCACATCATTGATGTCAACAATGGGCTCCACTGAGGTCCATGGGTCGCCATTCATCTCATCCCAAATTTTAATGATGCGCTTGTCGGCAGATAGGATTTTCTTTTCTTGAGAAGACGTGGTCATGTGAATGAGCTTCTGGATCGGGAACCCATAACCTTGATCCTTCTTCAATAGAGGCACTGGCCGCCGAAGGTCAAATATTTGCACCATGCCGGTCGAGGAACCGGTGATCAGGGACAATCCAGAAGGGCTGAAGTCGAGGGCCGTAACCTGGCCTTCGTGGCCACCGAGGAGGGCCACTCGAGACTTCGATCGGGGGTCCCAGAACTCAACTGTGCCGATCGAGGTGCCAAAAGCGAGGAGGTTGTGAGTGTTCTCTGCGATGGCGGCAGCGTTGACACTGCCAACACCAATACCACCCTGGAGTCCGCCTCCAGTTTCTTCATCGTCGCCACCAACACCGACCTGATAGGACTTCATGAAGCGTCCGAGCTCGAGGTTCAGACGGAAAACCTCACCCTTACCTTCGCCATCCAGGCCGACGGAGGGCACAAGGGCTTCAGTAGATTGCCGATCATAGACAAGACCACGACCATATCGAGGAAGTCGCACTTCATAGTGACACCCCATCGGGGTATGAAACTCGAGTCTTCGATCGGTCTGAAGGTGAAGCGATTTAGAGTAGTCGGAGGAGAGCAGTTCGAAAGAATGGTTTAGAGAGTTGGTGTGGCGGGCAAAGGACAGAGACAGCTGAGGGAGATTATGAACGTGAATCTGGGGCTTGTAGGTTCCAGTGCTCATTATCCAATCTCCATCCTCGCTAACACGAATGCATGCGCTGGCCTCCTCAAATTCGAAATCCTGGAGGAGCTCAACTCGGTTTTGGTACTCGGCATCGTCCTTCAAACTTCGCTTGCGGCGGCGCGCAAGCCAGTCAGGGAGCGGGCGGGCGCTGGAAGCACCAGAGATGGTGTACACGGGAACGGTCCCGGGGTTGGCGAGCTTCATGGTGGCGGAGTGACGATTGGGCCACCTGAGAAAACTTTCAGTGTGTGGTTTGCGCAGCAGAAGATGCTGTCGCGAAGGCTTGCTTTTTTAGCCGGCAGAAAAAAATCAAGGTGAAGAACGGGCCCCGCTTTGTGTTCGGTGAAGCCCCCACCGAGCGCTCTGGTCTTGTTCGCCACCGACGCTGACCGAAACTGTGGGACTTTCCCAGTTACTGGCGCCAAGGATTGGACAAACGTTGGTGTCACACGTCCGCCCATGAACATAGTCGAATCCGCCGTGGAATTCTTCTTTGGGCCCACCTCCACTACAGCTTCAGCGTCTCGTTTGCCGGTTGGACCCCTAAAATCCCGCCTACTGCCCTAGAGTTTGTTCACAGTCCCCTGAAGCTGCTCGCCCCATCTCCCCCGAACCATCCTCAGATTATCCAACCTGGCCCTGGCTCCTCCGCTCGACCTCCACCGAATTTCCGTCCTCGCTTTGACTGACGACACCGCGCCTGCGACAACGCCGCCTCCATCCACGTTTGTCCAGCATCGCATTCTTTTGATGTCAACCGTTCCCGCGCCGTCGCCGACGCAGGCTAGCCTCGTACTATAACTCCTTGAGCCTCTTCTGTTTCGCGATCCATCGGGCCATCGACGTGAACAATCCCCGGTGGCACACACTCCGAGCTACTCGGCCCAGTTCTCCCGTTCTTGGAGATGGAGTCCGGCAAGTTGGCGAATCCTACAATCGCATTTCTTTCTACGATATCGACTGGGCTATCGCCTTAATATCGAACTGAAGACTCTCAAAGAGATCGAATTTAAGGCGACAAGGATATCAACTCCGAGGTCGCGGGTACTTTGGAGTACCTCGACCCGCATTCTACGGTTGCGACCCGGGGTAGAGAATAGGTTGCCGAAATGGAGACTGCTGAATACGAAACCAATGCCTTTTTGATTGTTCGTTGTCAGCTCCGTCCATACTTTAGGTCTCTTACTCACCCCTAGCTTGTGCAGAATAATGTCGCGTCCGTCGCCTTCCGAGTTTATGAGCCGTCAGCGGACCAGTCACAGAGCTTCCACCTAGCCGCTCTCGAGATCGAAGGCGCTCTTCGAGATCAAGGGCATACTGTATCATATGATGGCAATCGACGAGGAATATGGCTTTTCCAGATTAACAGCAAAGATGAAGCTACTGATGCTGTCACCCGTTTACCCGATGCGACCCTCGAGACGTGCGGACATTCGCTGGCGATGGCCGAAGAGGGTACATTTGAGCCTTTGAGCCTGCAAAAGAACCGCGCTGTTTCGAATGCGCAGTTGAATACCCCGACTAGCTCTTCCTCGAATGGCCCAATCGTGGATTCTTCCAATCGCAACTCATTTGCCTCACCATCACAAGGCTCAATGCAGGATGGAGATGGCCGGGGCCAAGCTGCATCGGCTACCGACTCAAAGCATAGCCAGACAGCGCTCAAAACTATTTATGAACATTTCATTGCTGCTATCCTTTCGGCGGTATCTGTTACCTTTTGTAGCCAGTCCATGGCTATCCCCCTCAATTATCGCACAGTGCTGATCCCCCCACCTTCAATTCAGCAAGATGCCGATAGGGATGCCGCTAGATACGACCCTGTTCTTGGTACATTTAGAACTTACATGACAACCACAGGATCACTCATTATCAGCATGTACTTTTCCTACTGTAAGAGTCTCTCATCCTTAGAAGATGTTATGTCGTCCAGTCTCATGTCTGCGAGCCGACCTATTCTAGCGGCTCCATATGGGGTCTTGGCCATGAAACAAGGCCATCTGCATGGTGAAAATTCTACGGCAACCGACGCCGGACTGGTCCAAACCCCGAACACACAAGCATTGAGTTTCAGGGGCGTTGGGGATTCACACGATTCGCAATGGAAACAAAAGTGTATCAAGGCTCTTGAGCTCTGTGGCCTTGATGCTTCGTCTCTCAAGTCAGGTTCTTGGGTAAATCTCATGGTGTCAAGACGCGCCATCCAGGAGACGGACAACGAAACGAAGCGGTCCCTCGCCACTGTTCCATGGCCTGGTTCCCTTTGCTTCAGAAAAAAATCAGTTGAAGTCTCAGCAACTTGTCGGATTGGGGAGAACATGCTGAGTGGCCATGAGGAGTGTCATGATCCACTGGGTAATGCTCGTGGATGGTTCAACTCGACTTCAGAGAGGGATGAGAAAGTGGCGAAACGCAGAGCTGAGAGAGTAGCAGCTATCTCGAAAGAAGCAAACGGCAATGATTGTCAAGCTCAACGACCCAACGAGCAGTCGCCCCTCGCTTTACGTCGACCGAGCACTGCCGCTGCTGGTGTAATGTATCCAACACCGCCCGACGCCATCCAACAGCAAGTCGGTGTCACGCCTTCTTTCGATGGCACAACCTCCAGCCCTGGAAACCAGCCTTCAACTGCTGCTGTTGCTGATGTCGATACCGCCATGCCAAGTGCTAACCCGATTACCGAAAGCTACAATGAAGGATGGGATGGGAACGGCCAACAAAAGCGTGACAGAAGTGATAGTAATATTCTTGGCGAATCTGAAAACATATTCGGCGAGATGGGTGGAGATATGTTTGGCGACCATGATGTTACCGAAGATGACTTTAATTTCTTCGATGAACCCGGTGATGTTGACCTGGACCTATCCATGGCCGATATACAAGCAGATCTCCAACCGCCAGTTCCTCAGGTGATGGCCCAAGCCCCGCCAGCCAACCCAGAGCCACCGAAGGAAGAGGTGGAAGAAGAAACCCTGCCGAAACCAAAGGCAGAAGTAGACGATGCTGTTTTCGCCAAACCCGAGCTAAAGCACGCCCGAAGCTCACTGAATGATGAGGCCAGCCAACGGGGGAGAACCGAACGATCAGTTTCTTCTGCCAAACGAGAATCTAGCCCTTTTGATCCGGACACTGTTTTTAAAAGAGTTCGAGCATCGTTACTGATCCCAACCGATGACCGGAACATTACCTCACTGCACCAACGCAAAAAAGGAATATTCCAAAGAGTTGACTTTGACCCCAAGCTCCCTATGATTAACAAAAAGTATGAACAAGGTGGAACCTATGACTTTATGACGGACCGTGATGTCGACAAGTCGAGACGGGATCCAGGGGGGTTTAAAGAGAACAGATTTTCGGAACGACATGGGAAAGTAAAGAAGCTCAAGGATGGGTCACTTTCAGCGGGATCCTTGATGAAAACATTTGCTGGTATTGAGCCGCCGGCATCGCAACTCAGTCCGACTAGACTTGACTCCTGCGGCTTGGGCGCCGACAATAGTGATATCGAGTCGGACGACGATGAGTCAAGCTCGCAGTCAGAAGGTCCCATATCACCGATCAAGTCAAGCATTAAACGGGGAATCCTAGATGACGATGATGTTGTTTCCCAGATTGCGTCCATCAAGGAGATGGAACCGTCCGATGAGCCTCTCGAGGAACAGCTTACGATAGAGCTTCCGAAGCTATCTAAGCCAGAACCGCCCGAGATTTCACTCTGCCGGTTCTTTTCAGACCCAGAGCCTCTTACTCTAGACATTGGCGTGGCTGACGAAGATTTGATTCAAATCGCCCAGCTCATCACGGAGCAGGCGGCCATCGGCTCGCTTGAAATCGGCATCGACCAAGAAGCTGAGACAAAGACATGTCTGACGACAATCAAGGGGCAACAGCTCGCAGTTGCTCGCAATTCGCTTCAAGTTTTGCAAGGCATCATCCCGATGAGTTTTGGAGGAGTAATGCCCATTCGTTTAAAGGGATATCTTGACGTTGCCGACGTTCCACTGCTGGGGCAGCCGAGTCGAATGCAACCCCGTCCCATCCCGGGCAGAGACCCTAACTCGGAGCAACTGCGCGCAAACAATTTATACCCAATTCCCAGTCCTCACTTGGAGGTCCGAAGATCGGACACGAAACTGTCCGTTCTACCATCAGCGGTTACGTTTTGGGAAAGCCTCGGATTGGCCCCTTCATCGGGAGCCAAGGACATCAGCGCCCTCTGCGTATTCCCAGACTGGAAGGGCATGTCAAATCATGCCTCGACATTTCTCAGCCGCCTGAAGGGTGTATACGAGTCGCTCAAGCTGGGTACTTTTAATAACATGGAACTTTCCGCAGATTTCGAGGATGGCATTATACCCTATGAAGTCGACCGGATTTCCACATCACCTGATGCTACCATAACTGTACATGGATCTGGTCTAGCCGAGAGCATGGAGGCTTTGCGAGCCACGTTATTGGAGTGGACAGCCAAGCAAAAGAATCTCGTCATTTATTTCGTCTATTCACCCGATAACCCAGGATCGATTCTTGAATCATGCTCAGCCTTTCAACGCTGCTTTGATGCTTACAGCAAAACACTACAGTCTCGGAAGGAGTCACCTCAGAATGAGTTGGTACTCCAACTCGTTCCTTCGGACCTACTCTCATCAACGACGTCCTTGGTAGTGCCCACCCCAACCGAGTTTGCAAAGCTCTGTATAGAAACCTACGATCGCTGCACTTTGTTTCTTAATCCCGAGTTTGGCGGCCCTACTCCTGCCCCGGCAATCATGCTTGAACAGCCTTTACCACGCATGATTGACTTTAAACTGGCGAATTCTCCTTCTGCATCGCTCATGCATGAGAATTCTTGCATTCATGTTGCGTATGCCCAGAGCATTGATGAACGATGGGTCACCGCCGCTTGGACCGACAACCGGGGCCAACAGCAAGCCACTGCATCATATTGCCTAGGAAGAAAGGGCAAGCCTCCGTCGACTTCGATGAACGAGGTCGCTCACGAAATCTGGGAATCAACACTTGATCTGATATCCATTTGGAAAGTTCACTGGCGAATCATCATCACCAAATCTGGACCGATGGATGCTGCAGAAATGGAGTTTTGGGCTGACTTGGCTCGTACGGAGAGCAAGGCCACTGTGACCATGATCTTGTTGACAGTGGATACCAAACCATCTCTGCAACTCATCCCCCCGGTTGTCAAGGTACCCCAAGCGGCGACATCTACCTTTTACTCGACACCCGTTTCTACACCACAAGCTAGCATCCTCTCCCCCGAGCAAACCAATACGCCGGCCACGCCGATGCGTGACGCCAATGCTGCGGCGGCAACTCCTGGGGCTGACAGCACAGGGGAAGCCGATGGAGACTCCTTCCTTGTCGATGCTACTGACCAGACGTGGGGTGCCGTTGCGGGTCACAGACTCAGCAATTCGACAACGTTGCTAGAGTTGCGGCCTGCTCTTGTTAGCGGCTACTTGATCAAGCGCACCGGGAACAGGATTGAGGATCCGCCAGCAGTGATGGAAATCAACCTAGTGCACACTGAGGCTACACCACGAGCATACGAACCGCTTCTTCGGGAAATGTTGAGCTACTTTCGGGGATTGGGCACACTGGCAAGGGCACGAGGCGTGGCGGATCGGGAGACTGACGTGCGGCCGTGGCACATTGCAGCTGCTGAAAAAGGTGTACGAGCATTGTATCTGTTACTGTGAAGCTACCATTGGGAGGTGTTATGCTGCGGCCGGAGTGGGCGAAGGTTGGGTGTTTTGGGAGTTGGACATAATTACACTGGTGCATACTGGATAATCTTAGAGATACAATACATACATGACTGCGTGATTGCAAGTAGAAATAGCATTCGTCCCAAATTGAGTGAAAACGAGGATGAAATGGCGGTGTTGGAACTTTGGAACTAATTGAAGGAATGACGTTCAATAAAGCAGGGAGGCAGGTCACGTGGTCCTGCCCTCAATGCCTTCTTGGCCCCGCGATAGCTAGCTTAGTTGCATAGAACAACGATGATTATAATGACCTAGCAGCTGCTATTCCTGTGACCTTGACTGTGCCATAACAAATCCCGGGACCTACCCACCGACTGACAAAAATCATTTGTGGGCACATTTACCAATCTGGCCCAAATCCTACAAGCTAAAGAGCAACATCCATCCCTACACGCTGAAAAAAGAAAGAAGAAGAAGAAAGCAGAGGAAATGAGAAAGGAAAACAAAAAGCAAGCACGAATAACAAACATTAAATACCGAGTCCACGGATAAATCAGACTCGGATACTGTCGTTGCCCCCAGTTCAACAAATAATGAAAATTCTTCCCAAGCCGGATTTGATCCGACTACCTTTTGGGGGGGGGCTACCGAAGAGGATTCCAGGTGCTTAACAACTGCACCATGTGATATAAAACGTATGTAATAGCGTCTGCCTTCGGTAAACGTGAGAAGGCAGACGTGAGATGGCCATTTTGGATTACCACATCCAGGTGTTGTATTTAGCATAGCGCTGGCGTGGTACTCGATGACCGAATTTTAACAACATATTGGTTGGTTGTCGAGATGATGTGCTCAAGCCTGTGTAAAGGTCAATGCGGGACCAACAGGCATAGACACTTTCTTCAGAATAGGTGCCCCCAGGACAACGTCAGTGGTGGCCCAGTCCGAGTCGTACACGATAAAAGAGACGGCCATCCTGGGGATTTGGGGTTGGCCCAACTGCGACTCGATAGAAAGGCCAAATACCACATGTTCGGGCATGGGCGCACCATGAAGAGTCAGCCCGTGGCCATAGCCAGGATGACAGGGTATAATATCTCCGCCCAAGGTATCGGCCAGCTCTCTAGCAATAAAGCTATATGGATGCTGTGGCGCTATGGTAGCCAGGATTGGCCGCTTCTGATTATCAGGGCCACTCATCGTGACTTGAGTATAGATTTGAGCCTCGTTGAGTTGCAGGTTCTGACCTTGGGGTGGCCACGGCGGATCGCCGGGGATCAACTCGGCAGCCGGAAAAATTCCTTGCTCCTGGTTGAGAGAGGAGCCCTGGAAAAGGTCGATTGGAATTGGAATTGGGGCGGTCACAGAGGGGAAGTGATAGTCCTGTTGGTTGTTTGGAGGAACCGGCAATGATAGCTGCCCGACGGGATGGTTGTAAGTGGCCTGTTCCGCACCGGGTATGTATCCCTGCACCGGAAGTTGAAACAAGGTTCTCCCACTGTACTCAGACTCCCCGGGAGTTGGTACTGGGACTGGGGGCGATGTATCATTACTGCCCAGCCAGGTATTGCCTATGGTGAGGCCTTGCTGAGAATATTGATGACCCCGAGCATAGCTATTGCTGGAGGGCGGAGCATGCTTGCCTGTCAAGAGTCGGGATAATTTGTGAATAGCCGCAGGCTCAAAAAGGGCTTGCAAGGAATCCTGCTCAGGCCGGTTCCGGTTTATATTGCGTTTAGGCATTTTCACATACACTGCTACCGGGAGAGGGTGTTGTATGAGCCTCAAACCTGTTTATCAGCGGGACGTATCATTCCTTGAGCAACAGGCAAGCAGTGCATCTCCAGACGGGCACAACGCCCAAAGCTCTGTGTCCCAAAGAAACAACAAGAAGAGAATAGCCGCTGAAATTTTTGTAACTAGTGGAGGGAACCGAGCTAAAAATGAAGAGTGAGGCGAGCAACAGAGGGGCGTCTGATGCCCAGACATTAGGGGGGAGAAGGGGAGGATTGAACGCTGCTCCACCTCATACGTAGCCTCACTTTGTATTATAGACGGAAAACACCTGTGAGCCATGGCCGATTCCGGTCACAGAGCCTCAACATAGGTGGGCACAATCCCATTCTACCCAATCCCATAAGCACATGCCCATGGTGCCGGCTCCCCGACTCCCCGGCAGCTGCAGCGCGCAGATGCGTTGCCGACTCAAGGCAGAAAACGGGTTACCTCTCCCACCTAGGGTCGTCTGGGGGGGAGTGATCTCTCATATCTTGTTGTCCCACTGCATATGGCGCTGGACGGGTTGGTAAACTTCCAAAAGTTATGCATGGGCGGTATGGGCGGTGAGACGCTGGAGGACGCCGTGGTGCATGTGTCGGGTGGATCAGGGCCGGAAACTTCAGTCATCTGGTCCGGAGGGGGGCTGTGTTTTCTCAATTGCCATGGCCTGGTTGCAGGGTCAGTTTTGTGTTTTCATACAGGCTCTTGCAGCCGTCTTGTAATTTACCCGGCCAGCTCGCGGCCGCGGGAGGCTGGTGGTTTCCCAATGTGCAGTTTTTGGTCAGACGCGCGAGGCTTCCGCTGCTTGAAAGCCATGTAAGCCATGCAAGACATGTATCCGGAGGCGGGCGCCATCGGGTTGCTTACATTTTCTTGCATTTGCAATTTGCAAAATCACATAGTGACGTGGCACGGCTTGTATGGACCGAGCCCAAGCCTCCCCGGATCGTCATTGCGATAGGATCCGGAGCGTCATTTGATCGAAATTACGCGAAAGGAAAAAAATAATTTTGAGGCCCCTCCTTACGCGTTTCTAGCCTCAATATTTAGAGCGCCTTTTTGGGGGGGGGTTTTTTTTGTTTTTTTTTTTGTTTTGGAAAAGGCGTTTCGGTTTAAGATTGAAAATAAGAAATATTCCCCGTTCTGCTTTTTCCCAGCGCAATTAAGCAGCAGCACCTTCATGACATTGACGAGTTTACACAGAACCTTTTTGTTTTCATTTTTATTTTACGCTCCTTCCAATTATCATATGCTTCTTTCCTGTCATTATTCCAAGCCTCGCTATGAGAGCTTGAGTCTTGCCAAACTGCTCAGATCAGCTATGTGCCACATTCCTTCATATACAATCCAATATTTGCAATAGATGGCAGGAAAAATGCCAGTTCCCGATACTATCAATTCACATAAAAAATCCCGGTTGTCTCCCCAGCGTAGCTGTGCTGCTGAGGTGGACGATGAACAACATGACAAGCCCATCCATCATGGACGACGCGGCGGAGGCTCAGCCCATACACCACAGAGTTGCTACACAAATGTGTGCAGGGGCACGACTCGGGAACCAACCCTGCCACTTCGTATACATTCGCCCAACCAATTAACTACTAGTCGGACCCGAGGCCAAATATCGGCCCGCGAAGATGTTGCCCCGCCCTGGCAAGGCCCGCGTTCCACTTCTGCGTCTCCTTATGTCTCTAGTAACGAACGTCTGAGAACCATATCCGAGAGTTCTAGGCCCAGTGGTTCTAGTCACGAACTGGAATCCGCAACTTCAAACACCGAAAATACCCTTGCATGGTCCGCCAGGAGCACACTATGCGGCGACTTCCCCAGCCGGGTGAGGGCATGCGGTTCACCTTCTGGTAGCCCGGAGTTGGCCCCGCGGCCTTGTCATGACCAGACTTTTGAGGCGCTACATGATTCTTCCTCTGTGGATTATGCACCCACCGATAAATCATGTGAATGGCCATCATCGGGTTGCGTTACCCCTTCAAGGGAATGGGGCGATGGTGACAAACTAGACATTACTCTCAATCAACACTTCACACAAAGTCAGCAGCAAGAATACGACAGCCACCCGGGCCACCAGTTTTGGGAGTGGGACGATACGAAACAAAAATGGCGAAGGCGTGGCACAGAGGACGAATGGTTTCCGGAATTCATTGCTTAGAAGAGGGTATGGTTTTTTTTGTTTTTGTTTTTGTTTTCACTCCTACAGCTAGAATGAACGTAGGAGTTGTAGTTGCAGTCTTTTTTTCCCGTCCCATTCACTCAAGCTTTTCTTGTTTCTTTTATTGTTCTAATGCTTTCCCTTGCGGTAAAATCCATGATTTCGCAAATAGATTTATCCCACTTGCTTTCCGAGTTTATTTTCTGGGTTTCTCTTGAGTTTATTTCCCGTCCGCCACCTAAGGATGTAATGATTACAGCGCCAAGCGGTGGGGTGTTCAAGATTGTAATACAAAACAGTAAAGGGTGAGATTGGGATTCGAGAATCGGGCAGATTGTCAAGCTGGGCACGTTGGCGTGTAGTCGCTAGTAGGAGGGTTACCAAAATGTATGACACCCGGCGCGAGTTTCATCCTCAACGCCGCCCTAGGATTAATTTCTATATGATAAGCAACGATTTAAATAAATATAGGTAGCCCATGATTGTAAGGGTTGATTTATTTTATTTTATTTTATTTTAATTTCTAATTCTGTTGCCATCTTTTCCCCCGCCGGTTGCTGGATTGATTTCTGTGGCGAGTGGCCATGCTTTGTTGGATACTTGCATACGGGGAAAGTGGATGACAGAAAAGACCCGCTATAGCGACGAATCCTTTTTCTTTTGCTCGCTTCGCCCCTAACCTTTTGGAGGTATCCCAAACTTGTAAATCTTTTGATGACTACGCGAGTGAGTCATCCAAAGGCAGGGTTTTTTTTTACTCAACGAGGCTGAATCGAATCAGACGGCGCGAGGCCTAGCGCCAGCTGATCCACTCGGCCTCATTGATAATCGATTATCAGGCGGCAGTGGCTGTTTCAAGGTTGGAGAAAAAGCACCAATATCTCCCATCACTTTTATTCTAAAGAAGGAAAAAAAGTATTCATGCTACAACACTACAGAACAAGATAAAACTCAATATGGAGAAGACATCTCTGGGAAGTCTCCCGGATGAGCTCCTCCTGGATGTTGTCGAGTACCTTGACACGGCACGCGACGTCGCCCACTTTGGCGCATTGACGAAACACACACGCAACCTTGTGCAGCGAGAGGGATGGCGCACCTTTGTCAAGACTCGCTTTCCATCATTATATATACCGGTCAACGAACAGTCGAAATGGGGCGCCATTGCAGACCGCGTCACATACCTGGACCGGTGTTGGGACAGGCGAGGCTTCGAGATGCGTGTGTTACATGAGAAGGAGGCCCACACATCGAGATCTCGACGAAGAATTCCCCGGGGCCAATCAGTTTCTTTCCACCCGGCTCTGGATGCCAGGCTGACATCTGACCTTGGGGATGAAGTTGTTGCCGCAGGAGTTGGAGAGAATCTCATTATTCGAACAAAGCCCCAGAACGCCAAAGGCACCGATGTCTGGCACCGTCTTCTGGGCCAAACCCATGGCTACGGACCTGGAACTGGCGATGTAACGGCCGTGTCAGTCATCGAGCGCCAGGGTCTCCCGTGTGTGGCTGTAGGAAGAGCAAACGGGGATATCCAAATCCTATCAGCCGAAGACGACTTTACCCAGTCCCTTCAAAACCTAACGTTGGGGGACGCAAGCGAAGCCAGCCGTGTGTCCAATCCAATGAGAAAGTCGCCAGGCCAAGTCGCAGTCTCATGGACAGAGTGGGAACCCCAATCAAATCTGCTAGCCAGTTGCCAGGGTCCGAATCTTGCTCTACATGACCTCTCTGCACCCGAAGATGCCACCTTGACCCCGATCGCCCAATACGACTTCTCGCAGGGTGGCACCGAAGATGGGCCATCTCTGATCAGAGGCGCCAAATTCATGAGCAAGGATGTCATGGCATGTGCATTGGGCGGAAATCTTGAGCCTTTGCGCTGGGGCAAGCTGACACCTACCGGCCTCGAATTCTTCAACGCGGCGAGCAATTCGACCGTGTTTGACGACATTGACGCGTTGACGGATGTCCAACTTGGATTCAAGACAACTGTACGGGCCATAGAGCCTGTCAGAGGTGGAGGAAGTCAAAGCCTACTGCTGAGTGCTTGGAACGATGGCACTTACAGGTTAGTTCGAGCCAAACAACAACTGGGGAATCAGCAACTAATATCAGGATAGGCTAACAGATATACGTACACCGTCGCCACACGACGCCATTTATCGTGACGGATTTCAGCCTTATCACACTGGCAGCTCCCTTCTTGTATATGGAACGGAGCGGTTCATCGCGGGGAGCAACATTGGCGCCAACCTTCATTTCTACGACTTTCGCTATCCGAAGCCATATCACCATACAACTGCCCTTCCTTGCTCCACTGAACAACCGTATCCAATGCCAATTTCCACCCGCGAAAGCAGGAATGCAAAAGCGCTAGATTGGCGGGCAAATTGGAAAACCTCACAGTGCGACGTCCAGAACGGACTTTTATGTCCCTGGCATGACTTATCGAGACGAGACAACTGGAGGTCGGATGCCACCCTCCACATGGGTGACACTTCATCATATCATCGAATTTATAGTCTCTGCAAATCTTCGGATATATCAAATACATTTTACTGCGGCGTGAGCGGGGGCGTGATGGAGATGAACTGGCGACTTCACGACGACGTGGCGCCCGAACACGGGGGGGGGAAGGCCTCTGTCCCACCGGGTTGGCACGAGGATATACCAGCGGGCAGAGTCACACTGATCGAGACAGGCATAAGCCTCTGCCAGTCGAAGGAATGGGGACTTGGGGAGCGAGGTGTCCCGGATTTGATTGACAGATATGGGGCATGCGAAACGTACCCCGAGTTGTCCGAAAAGACGTTGCGACATAGACTGGATTTGTCATTTCAACGGACTATGAATTAGAAAACGTGCACACTGATGGTTTAAAAGAGCCGAAAAGGAGTTACGCGTGGGGATCTAATGGGATATCTCTTTCGGAATCTAGAAAATAGATTTATGGTGACAAGAAACCCTCGGCCGCTTGTGAATGAGGCTCTAACAAGATGCAAAACAAGAAAAAATCCAATAACTCAAGGCTTATCATGCCAGATCCGTAACCCTTACGTCATTAAATACAACACTGCTCTATAGCTTTGATTCGGGCGTGAAGAGAGCCAGCCTCTCCTTCAGCGTCTCCTCGGCCTCCTTCTCGATCCTCTTGACGAGGACATCACATGTGGGGATGTCGTGAATGAGGCCAATGACTTGACCAGTAGTCCAGACCTATACAATGTGTTAGTATAAATACTACAAGAGGCGCTTCTTTTTTCTTTTCTTTTTCTTTTTTTTTTTTTTTAAAAAAAAAAAAAAAAAAAAAAAAAAAAAAAAAAAAGGAAAAAAAAAAGGAAAAAAAAAAAATTAAAAAATCTCATCAGAAATAGCTTAGAGCCTTCATAAGCTGATGTTACTTTCACAGAACCCCCAAAACGTTAATCTTGTTGGTTTCCGAATCAAGTAACCTGGTGTACAATTATTATACAGCTTACTGCGGTATGATGTGTTTTACTGGACCTAATAAAAAATACGGGCTAGTGACGACGGCGGTGTAGGTGCACACAGAGTCGGGGTCGGTGGTGAATAC
>JAHVYB010000130.1:33161-143848 GCA_020623695.1 Calonectria henricotiae | reverse complement strand
GCGGAAACGTAAGAAGTGTCGAAGTCATCGACTGACAGCCCCACCCTCCCTGGCCTGGGATATAAAGCACATCCCGCAATGGACTCTCTCCTTGCTATGTAGTCTATTGCAACATGTTTTAAGAAGACATGGGAGCACTTCGCAAGGCGTGGGGGGGGGGGGGGGGGTGCGGGGGGGGGGGGGGGAGGGGGGGGGCGGGGGGGGGGGGGGGGGGGTGGGGGGGTGGGGGGGGGGGGGGTGGGGGGGGGGGGGGGGGGGTAGGGGTGGGGGGGGGAGGGGGGTTGGGGGGGGGGGGGGGGAGAGGCAGGAAAGCGCTTGTGGTTCTTCTGTCTGTCTTGGTTAGCCCACACCACTCGGGGAGCTCCAGAATCAGCCCGCCCTAAGGGGAAAAACGCAACAAAAAAATTACAAAAAAAAGAGCCTTTTTTTAAAAATAAATAAATAAATAAAACAAAAAGGAATAAAAAAAAAGGGGGGGGGGGGAGGAAAAGGAGAAATGACCCCTAGTGAGCAAAGAAAAAAGCAAAGAAATAAAGAAGACGACGAGGCCCGACATGCTCGTTTGCCTTATCCAGCATGTCGTGCAGCTCACGCCCCCCCACTACGCCCAGCTCCCTGCCTACTCTCAGACAGCGGGCGATGCAGCCGAGGGCGTCACCGGTCCAGTGATCCAGTGGGCCAACAATGTAGACTCTTCGTACCGCGCCAAGGAGTCCCTCTTCTGGCGCGTTCTTCGGTCATGGCCTGCTTCTGGTCCGCCCTGCTGCACGCTGCTGCACGTTGCTGCTGCCCAAAACAGGGTCGCCGCCACAGCCAGTCGGCCCAATGTATTGTACAAGTCGTCCGGTGGATGCCATCCCTATTCAACCCGACTCAAACGTGGCACCGCACTAGATCACAGCGATGCAGGCGTTCGGCCTGCATCTGCACTGCGCTTGAATAGGGCTTAGATTTGAGCGCCAGCGAACTGTGCCCCTCGGTACCGAATGTCAATTGCTAATGGTTCGCGTGTCTGCTTTTTCTGCTGTGCCATGCCGATCTCTTCTTCAACCGTACTTGTAACATACAACCAGAAGCCCCTGTCTCCCACAGCTCATTCCTAACACCTGTACCACTGCGACACTGCGACACTGCGACACTGCAACACTACAACCTCCTTCTGGCCACCTCCACCGTAAACAAACTATACATGCTACATCCCATCCTCTGAAACAACATATACATCATCATAATTCTTCTCTTCTCCAATCATTAATTGATCCCACCGTCTTGGCACCTGTGACAAAGAGAAAACACAATCCCACAGTCGACAGCAGCCCTGGCTAGCTATAACACATGATATAAGCGCCAGGGGGTATGAGATCTCCCGCGTCCCTACGCCGGTCCACTGGTAAGACATATGCATATTCAGCACGCCAGTGTGACCCCTTGCCACCAATCACCGTTCACCCTCATTTCTGTTCACCGGTCCATTAACACATATGTGCTGGCCCCTCCGCAAATAGTTGCTCACACTTTGCCTTCTGATGCCACACTTTGCTTTGTCGAATGGCGGTCACTCACTCGCCTGAAGCACCTTAATCAAACGCAGTCATCATTCTTTTGCATCTCTTTCAACATGGTCTATGGTCCTTGCCTTCTAATTCACACACCACTCCCATCTTTCAACTGCAATCAACCTTGGGACCCGACCTGTGGGGCGATATTGATCTTCTCCTCGGGGCTGGGTCCCATGTTCCGACGGGCTCGCCGCTGTTGCCTATTTTTGCACTCCATGGCATATCCTGGCTCGGTGGCTTTTCGCCATTCAATCCATGCCTCGTATGCCTGTTGATCTTTTGCATCTGGCACTCGTGGCTTGGGAACAGGACCCGACACTGTGTTAGGCACCCCCATGCTTCCCCATGCAATCGGGAGTTGTGCTCCCATAGATCCCTGAAAGTTGTTCATGGAGGGCACCGGGCCGGTGTTGGTCATGTTTGGGGTTCGCAGCATTGATTTCGTCGTTCCAAGGTTCGGCAGTCCAATCGAGCTTGGGAGAGTCGCAAAAGCCCCCATATGGAACCCGCCGTTAGGTTGGGCGTTGTCGGTCGGCCCAGCGAGCATTGGCATGCCATGCATATTGAGGGGGGCTGTAAATCCTGAGGGAGGTGGTGCAAATCCGAAAAGAGGCCCAAACGCTGAAGGTGATACATTTGAAGATGCCAGGGTTCCGGCAAACGTGTTCGAATTAGAACCTCCCTCTTGAGAAGTTGATTTGACGTTCGTAGCAGAGCAAGCGTCGTACGGCGGCGGAGCATCGGCAGTTTTTCCCGCCATACAAACACCAGAGCCATGAATGTGCTTCTGCAAGACGTCATTTGCAGAGCTTGTCATGGTCTCGACAATGTTGTCTGCTTTTAGGGCGACTTTGGCTGGCGCGTTGAAGGAGAGAAACTCTCTTGCTCGTGGGTTCAGTTGTTTTGTGCTGCTAGTTGATATTCCAGAATCGCAAGAGCTCTCCTTTGGTGAGCTCCTTGTGATACACCGCATGTCAATCGCTGAGTCTGAAGAGCCTTCACGACTTGACTCTCCACACCTCAGGGGTTCAGATTTCCAAGACCACTCCTTGAGGTGACCGCCCGACCCTCCCTAGGGGCACTTGTGCGCCTGGCCTGCCTTATTTTGGAGCTTTTGGAGCAACTTTTTAAACGCTGCATTCTTTTTCTGCAGTTCGGGGTTTTCTTGGTTGGAATCTATCGTTGCCATAGACTTGTCGCTATGAGTATTACCAGCTTCGGCACAGGGTAAGTAGGCTCTATCACTAGCCATACCAGCATCTTGTATCCGAATACTCCGTGTGTTTCTTTTCTTTGTCGTCGCTGAGGGGGTCTCCTTCTTCAAAGATCGATCTTCGGGGATGCGGTTTGACGATGAAAGTCGTAGCCTTGGAGGTGTCTCTTCTGTCATTGCCAAGATAGCTGACAGGGCTCTCTCCTGCTCGTGCGGGGATACCTTGTTAGGAGTTTTGAGCAATGGCTGGTTCTCATTGCTAACTCTCTGAATCTGAGAAAGTTTTGGGAGTGACGATATTTTTTTTCCAGATTTAAAATCCCCCAAGTCACCACTGGGGCAAAGGGGGATGATCTCAATAATGCTCATGTGTTTCCCATCAGATTGATAACCGGACACCTCTTTCTGGTTGACCAGACCACACAAGCCATAATCCCTTGGGCGTCTTAGGGATATAGACATAGATGGTTGAGTGTCATTTTTAGATTCTGCCTCTCTTCCTGCATTATCACAGCTAAGTGTTGTGCAATGAGGGGCGAGATGGTACTCTGATATCTGGTCTGCAGGGCCTCCATGGTTGGCGGACGCGAGCTTCAAGTGACTCCCTCCAATACCAATTCCTGTATCAGTCTTTTGAAGCATAGAGCTTCCAAATAGCGGCTTAATAAGAACAGGGGGGTCGTTATTCTCGCGTCGCCTGCGCCAATCGGGGTTTTTCATGGCCTCAGCGAACTTGGATGTGACGCTGTAATCAGCCAAGAGATCCTTCTTCTGGGGGTTGTTCGGATCTTTAGTTTCCCTGAGAGAGTTTGTACCCTCAGGATGGGATTTTCTGGGATTTTCGAGCTGGGATACCGGTATTTGTCGCGCCTTACTGGTGAACATGGCCATTTTGAACCCTATTACGATTAACAGCGAACGAGAATAGGGAGCAAAAAAAGTCTCATGGGCTACCTTGGCTAGATTTTCTGTAAGTTTTACTCACGAAAAGGCCCAAACAGGACGACAAGAGCCAGCTGAGTGTATTCACTCTTTATCAATCGTGTTTTGGATTTCCAAATGGCCCCTTTCCAGGAACACTGAATGTAGGCAGACGATGTTATGCTTCAGTCTCAGGATTGGCTCTCAGAACCGGTATAGCCTAGGTCAAGCCCTGTTGAGCGTGTCTTCATATGCGTGTGTCGAGGCTAAACCAGGTCGTATGAATGGATGGCAAGATCTTGTCAACGCATGCCGAGAACCCGACGACTCAGATTACCCAGTATTTCCAAGGCAAGCCAACCGCCGTCTTGTCCGGTTGGTTTCTTAGGGGGGCCAAAGAGGCACGGATTTCTGATTAAGGGATCGCTGTCATGGGTTCTGGAACCAGCCGTTAACTTCTGACAGGTTGATCGGAATGCTTAGGAAAGCTGCTTAACACTGCGTGTACACGATGAAGGCTTCCCAAAAAAAAAAAGCCGGACTGGAGGACTCCTTTCAACAACAGAGAAAGAAGAAGAAAAAGAAAGAAAAGAAAAACGGAAGGCCAAGGAGAGCTGGGATTTGGGCAAGGCGGGATAACGAGATCGTGAGAAGTGTGAGGTGGTCTGGAGAAAAATCAGAGGGGCGCACTTGACCCAGAGATAAAGATGCACCTACCCGCCGCCAGCTGGAAGTCAGATGGAAGGGGAAATTAATTTTGCCGAACTAAAAATTATAATTTTTTTAAAAAAAATAAAAAAAGGCAGATTGTTTGGTCACTCTACGACTTTCCTCGTATAATACGGATCTGCCAAGATTGGTTTGCCGCCTGCAACCACAGCCCTCGCTCACGATTCGCCATGTCTTGCTACATCCAGCTCGACATACATGATTGTAAAAGCATGGTACATGCACTGCCACACTGTAGGATCCTAACATCAATGTATACATATCTATACGTGGCACTGGGTTATTATTGATCTTCGTATGATGGTGCAAAGCCCGCTAATTGGTTGTGACCAACACGTATTCAACGATCATCCAATCCCCCGTCACATAACAAGACAAGGATTCCTCTAACCCGAATTTTCCGTACATGGATTGTTGGCAGTGCCACTGGTCACCGACGGTGCATCGTCACCCTGTAGCTTCCTTGTTATGCCGTCGACTACTTTCTAACTACACAAATAAGGGGTGTTATTGGAGATGGACTTCTCCTACAACTTCATTTGTTGATGTAATCAAACAATTAGTCAGTTATGGTGAACATAACCATTGTTGGCCAGGGCAAAAACGAATGCAATCCAGGTATCAAACTAAACTAAAGTACTCCAGGCTGAAATATCACGCCATCAATAAATGATAACCTATCCAACTTCGCAATAAGATATCACGGACAAGGTTCTTGCTTTCCAACTTTGGTCGTTTCCAAAACTATACATGCCTAATTCCTCTGGCATGGCTTAGCCCTGGTATTGTTGTCCGCCCATATAGGCGGAGAATGCCCTCTGTAGCCAATGTTAGTACATCACACTGTTTTGGTAATTACGATATCACTTACCGCATTTCGAGTCTGCATAAAAACCGTTCCAGGTCCAGTAAATTTGCATACAAGACCTTCTCCTGAGGCCATACCTGAGATGATGCCGCCTGAAGTCACACGCTCCATGACATATTTGGTGTTCCAGGCGACCAAATGGCCGTTATCAACTATGTACTTTTCGCCGTCGACAAGCTGGAACAATGTTAGCACTCAAGCTCAATCATATTCAAAAACAGGACTTGACTCACATTCTTGCGGATAATAGCTCCAAAACTCGCGATCCACACCAAACCAGTGCCACTAAGCTTGTGCACCCACAATCCTTCGCCACTGAACATGGCTTTGCTCAAACCCTGCCGTTTAGAATCCTTAATGACACCTTGTGTTGATGCCAGATAGGCATCATGACCAATGGACCACGTCTCCTTGCCTGAAAGTCGCAGGCTAGTGATGTCACCAAGCATGGGAGGACCGAGGAGCACCTCGCCAGGACCGATAAAGGTCGAGCTGGCAACATCACTGCCTGAGATGACCTTTTTCATGCTAAATTTGATGTGGCCCTTAAGTGTAACCGAAGAAGACATGGCAATCATGGCACCTGCTTTCCCAGCAATGGGACAACCCATGGCAAGCTGAATGGTCAAGATAGTATTACAGTCTCGGTGACTGATTCTGTAACTACCGCCATTGAAGGTTCCAACATCGTCCGTGACGGCATCAGCGCCCATAAACTGTCCGGTTGCGGGAGCTCCAGACATTGTCATGGACGGGCCAGCCTGTGGCTGTGGCTGCTGCTGCTGCTGGCTTACATCTTGCTTTGGTTTCTCGGGTGGGTACGAATTACCATCGTCTTGAAACGATGGCGGGGGGGTAAAGGTTTGCTGTGGCGCTGGTTGTTGCTGCAACTGCTGATCTGGAGTAGCTGCGGGCCTTACAGCCAGAGGTGATTGCTGTCCTGGAGGAGGAGGGTAATGAGCTTGCGGCTGGGGGGAAGTCGGGGTCGGCTGCTGTTGCTGATGCTGAGGTGGTGGTGGGTAGTTCTGGGCCGGCGCAGATGTTGGGGGAGCAGGATAGTGTACCGGAGTGGGTTGGTGAGGAGGAGGGTGCTGAGGTGAGGGTGTTTGCTGCGGTGGCGGCGCAAATTGCTGGGGCGAGGTTGCCTGCTGATGAGGGGGCGGGTAGTGCTGAGGGGAATGAGTGGCCTGTTGCTGAGGCGGTGGCGGATAGTTCCTTTGGGTAGCAGATTGCGCCTGGGGCGGAGGGAGGTAAAATTGAGTCTGGTTTGCTGGAGGCGATGTCGGAGGCGGCGCATACTGATGCTGTTGCTGCTGAGGCGTGGGCTGTTGGGGAGGAGGAGGAGGAGCTGGCGATGTAAACACGGGTCAGTTTGCGGGTCAATCACGTCCATGTCAGGCTCTCATGACAAACCTGAGGGCGAGGTAGCTGACCCCGGCGGAGCTGTGAAGTCATCGTCAGTCGGGTCACTCGGCGCACGCGTTGTAGTTGGCGGGGGTGGGGGGAGGAGGGGCACTCACGAGGATAATAGTGTTGCTGGCCAGACATGACGATCTGCTGCTCAACGGCGGGAATCCGACAGGAGGAGAGTGGCTACACGATTCCGCACAGGAGTATCAAAAGACGGAAGAAGGGAGAGGGGAAATAATCAAAGTGAGAAAAAAAGACGAGGCGGGAAGTTCGCGACACCCTGCTGCAGCTGTAGCCGCCCACGTCGAGCTGTGGTGCCAAGCTACGAGTCCAGCCCCGCACACCGTTGGCGGCGCCGGTAGATCGGCCCACGTCAGAGTAACAGAGAGCGCAGCGAGGGGAGCTGCTCACTGGTGGCGCCAATTGAGAACACTCGGGTGGTCAGAATCACAAGCCAAATGAGTCTGGCGACCAGGAGAGAAAAAAAATGTAGCGGTTCAAGGGAGCAGGACGAACACGAAAGAAAATGTCGTGGAGAGGCTCACATTCATATGCCTACACACACCACGGATGGTGCTTGGGGATCAAGCCACGACCGCGTCGCATGCGGCCCAGGTTCCCGTGTCGCCCGCATGCTGTCTCCCGTCTCCTCATCTCCAGCAATGCTGCTTTTCTATTTTCAGTTCGTGATTTCATTGGCTTTGGCCAATCACGTCTCCGGCTGATGGTTTGAGACCCAAGTTGAGCCAGGTTGTAGCCGCCGACGCGGGGCAGCCCAGGGTCTCTCCGTCCATCCCATTGGTCCTCTGGAAGTTGGAGAGGCATAATGCGACAGCGAACTAATCGTCCGTCTCTCCTTGTGCTTGACACCACGACTGTCTCTTTTTTTGCATTCTCCCTCCTTTTATCTGGCCTTCCTCTACGTGTCCTCTATTCTCGATTCCCTTTGCTTTTTTGTTTTTCCTTCTGCGCCCAATCATGCCTTCTGAGGCTTTGCCCACTAACGTCAGCCAACTACCCTACTCCTATCCAGGAAAGAACTTGAGTCCAGCCAGCTGGTTGTAGACGCCTCTCTTTGCAAATGATTTCAATCCGATGAGATATGAATACATTTTCCAATTTGGATATTTTGGTGAGGTCAGATGAACCCATAGCCATAAACGGCAGATTCGACCTGCTATGCTCTCGTATAAATCGAAAATGTCTCAAGTACTACTCAACAGCCTAATCAGCCGAGGAAATTCCTCCCCCGTAGCACTATGTATGTTACTAAACTTTCAAGATTTTTCTTCATAATTCAGGTCCAATGTCGCCCAAGACCGAACTAGCGAATGTCGCACTTGTCTGAACTCATTTCCGAGACTGACTAGCCCACCAGGTCGAAATCCAAACATCACAATTGTTTCCGAATATCAATTTAAAGTATTGGATTTGTTGCTTGTGCACATGGACTGGAATTCCCTGATATCAAGTCGCTGATCTAGATGGATTATGGCGTTGTTGGAGACCAAATTCATGAGAAGACTAAAAAAAAATGAAGGCCATGTTCGCAAGTATAACGCCACGACCGTGGATCCAGCCTTAGTTAGAGCTGGAACGCCGTTCAATGACACGAACGTTTGACAGATCGTTGGACCCAAACCGACACCCTGGGATCCCCGTTAGCCCATGTTATGGAAGACACGGAAGGGGCCTAGCGAGCCAAACGTTTAGACCTTCATCATGAATCCTAGCTCAAGTATCTGATTCTGGGCGTAGAAGACTGAATGACATCAGCTTAGTATGACATCACGACACCATGCTACAAGGATCAGATTGGGGGCTAAATTGGCCAAACTGCTGAGTTTCCTCCACGTTTTTTCCTAAGCCCAGCTCATGCCTTGGCCACAAGCTACCGGCTGGTAAACCCTCTTTTGCCTTGTCGGACTTACCGTCTACCGCTTGGCCTAACAACGCGGGAGCGTAGAAGATACACCAGCTTGAGTTGCCGGCCTGTTGGCCTGGGAGCCGGCCCTAGGAGGAGAATTTGAGTTTAGGGGCGGAAACATATTTGACTCACAGAGGCCTTGCGGGAATGGGGGCTGAAAGTGGCAAAACAGTGAATAACTTGGTAACCGAAGGTTAGACGCCACGTTGGCCAGGAAATTTCTCAGGGAAATGTCGTTAGTACAAGATGGCAATACGTTAGAAAACTTATACCAGAACATGGACAGCGCAAACCTTGAGATCTCGCCGACTAGCAAGGGATTCAACCCCACAGGTTTCGTTACGGGGACATGAAGCTAGCTAGCTGGCTCATTTAACTGAGAATATTCAGAGGCATCAAACTATCGCCGCCATTGATCGTGCGAACTTGCGGACGGGAATGGCCGAAAAATTCCGAACCGATGGCGTTTGCTCAAAAAGGTTTCCCGGTAGCTGTTTGTCACTTTGGGCGGGATCCTTGCAACTCACTCCAGCTGGCCCTGGCCTCAATTGCAGAAGTTGTTCTGTCCTTTATCATGTATACCATCCACAGCATGATTGGGCGTTCCAAAAATGAACCCTGCTACAAATCGTTTGATTCCTTGTGCCGTTGTATCCTGTCAGCTGTGCGATTCATAATCAAGCGGGGCAGACTACCAGATGTGGCGGTCTGGCTCGAAATCGAAGTCGCAATGGAACAGCTTCTGGCATGAGCCGCATGAACGGTTCCTAGGGTGTGAGGCGCCGATCGGTCACAAAGGGTGCATCTTCTGGAAATATCCAGACTATACAGCCTTTTCCTATAGCGGGAAGGCGATAGGAAGATTTAATCTGTCGTTATTAACGCCTGCATGCACTATGAGGGGCTGAAGACGCCATGAAATGTCAAGTGCACTGAAGAAATTCTCAGCTCGAGATTCAGCCTTGATATATGCCAATTACAAACAAATGGTGGTACATTCTTCCATTAGTCTTCAGTGAAGCCTAAAGGTGTAATCGTAGCCAAGCCATGTTAGTAGTTTCCGATGATGCATTTTTGAATTCAAGCGAAACCCATCGGACTGGCTGAGGAGCAAGGTCATGGGTGCCACGAATATCCCGAAAGTCTGTGGACGGACTATCGTGGGACTAACGGTGATGGTGAAGGTTTACTGGGGTCTTGATTGGGATCTGTCGAGCTTAAGCCATGAGGGGCTACCAGTGGATAGCATCGTCTAATTATCCCCATAATTCAGCCAACTCCGAACCCCTTGCAATACTGCGCTCGCTTGGCTTGACGATTGGATCACTGGATCGAGGGGTGGCTGCTTACTAACGCTAATAAGGCTGGCGACTGCTGAATGACACGAGAGCCTCGGCGCCAGGCCACATGGAAACAATACCAGGCAGGTGTCTTGTGCTCTCTCGAGCGGTGGCAGCTCAGAGGAGCCACAGGGTATTTGGCAGAAGCAAGAGACTCGCTAAAATATTCCAAGATCGGGTTTGCGGCGCCTCAAGGTTCTGCAATGAGCCCAACTTGACAGGCCCATGAAAGGAGGGTGCGAAAGGTCTAGAGTCTAGACCAGAGGCGGCAGGAGGATGGCCTGAGGAGACCAGCCCTGTGCAGCGCCATATGGGGATTGCAGGAGCGCTTATGACGCAGCTTGCTTGTGCATATTCCACATTTGATGACGATTTGTCGGCTTACGGCTGACATGGCCATGGCGTATTTTATCCCGACAGGACCCTTTGACAAGTTGACGCGCAGGGAGAAATGCGGGCTGCCACGATGCTGCGGCCCCCAACATGATGGTTCCCGGCCCTGTCCCCGTGCTCTAGATCCACACAGCCGGTCAAAGGCTTAAAATATGCTTCAAGGGGAAAACCGCCCAGATGACATGGCTATGTCTCGAATTGAAGCCTGGTGCAAGTGTATTTTGGGGGCTAACTTAATACTGTCGACAGTTGCGAGTCCAAGTTCCACTTGGTGCAAGCTAAACGATCCATGACAATAGCCGTTATACTTCCGCTCGGACATCGCACGAGGACAGGAAACAAACACCGATGGTCTGAGTGCCTGCCCCGTTTTTGTAAGCCTCGGGCACAGACCCAGGTAGAATAGGTCCCGTGTCGATGTTGCCGGCTCGATGCAGGGCTCGATGCAGGGACAGGAATGGCCAGTGCTGGAAATGAATATTCTAGATGGTTGCCTCAGCTAGCAACGCGACTTAGGCCTTCCGTCCAGTCAAGCCGCCTAGAGATGCAGATGAGGATTTTTGGGAAGGAGTTATGACGTGACCATGTGATGATGGCGTTCGCTACACTGTACTTACCGCCAACCAAGAGAGAAAGGAGCGGAAAAAAAAACCCTGCCCAGGCTAGCGAAGTGGCATTTGTGGAATAGCCTGTAACGATCAAGACAAGGCCACAGGGAGGGCCTGACTTGTCAATCCTCGACGCCGAACGGGGCCATGGTGTAGCGAATTTGAACAAGCCTAGTTGCCATAGACAGAGTTGATCCAATATTGGATGTGACGGGCATTACGATAGCTCCAGAGACCACCTCTGAGTTGATACTGAGGGAGTGGCTTAGTGGTGACTCGAAAGCGAGACGAATTAGAGTAGCGCAAACGCCTCATAGGGGCTCTGGTTTCATGTCTCGACTACTCTGTACGTGCTGCAAGAGTTTGTCCCAAGTGTCTGGGAAGGCATGGCAATGGGTGGAGTGATGGAGGGAGGATGGAATGCTGATACCGACCGGCTGGGAGCTCCTTCGTAGGTAAGGATTCTGCGCTGGCGGCCGGGGAGCGCTGATTGGGAGAACCAGGGAATAGGTTTGTTATTCGAAAAGCAAATTGGTAGGGCAAAAGTGCCTGAGAGCTTACCGACTCTTCGTTTCCTCCCACCAACCCACCATACACACCATCACAGTGACCACCCTCATACACGTTGCTGCAGGCAGATACCGGTGGAAAGGTACCTGTGAAATGCGCTGGAACCCACCCTTGCACCGTAAGCGGGCTAGCGCCGTTTGCGAGGCGGCCAGGATCGCCTTGGCAGCATTCCAGCTTGAGAGCGGTGGGAGCTTCTGGGCCTCTCAAGGTGTCCGAAGGTGTCCGAAGGTGTCCGAAAGTGTCTCTGTCGCGACACCATCTTCTGGGCTTGCTCTTGGCCGTGGGATGGCATTACCACGGTGGTTTTCAATACCCACCGCGTGTGACGACAGCGTCTGTATGCCCCGCAGCTGCAGTGCGCTGGGCTGGGGAGCTGGGCTGCACTGCCGTCGACTGACGGGCGCAGGATTGCGTGTATGGACGGAGGAGCCTGCGTGTATGGTACAGGAGCCTGTGGGCAGCTAAGCAAGGCGCGACATTGCCCCATCGGACAGTGCAGTACAGCGCTCAGCACTCAGCTCTTAGTGCTCAGCATCTAGCACGGCGCACCTGGACTAGCACTTGTGGCCAGGCGCGACAGTCTCTGGGGGGTTGTTGATATTTGAATGACGCGCGAGGCTGCCGGAGACCTGTCCCGGGTACGGCGGCCGACACGCTGTCGACGGCTGGCAGGCCGTCATGATTTGCCAAGCTGCCCAACGAACAGGGCCGTGGAGAAATTGCATGCTATTCTTCTCGGCGGGTGCATCGCCTTGGATACGTGCCAACTGGTAATTGAGGCCCAGATATCCGGGACACCCTCGTGGACTCGAACCAGACAGTCGGAAAGGGACAGCCAGAACACGACGGCAAAGCGCCTGGGTGCATGTCTGCAAGGGCAATCTAGATCCTTTGCGCTCCAGAGAGGTGTGTCTGGATGCAGAACAACCACCCTACCTGGAACGCCTGGACCACCCCCCTACGGCTATGGCCACCCACCTACACGATCACCCACGCGCGGGCAGCTGGGGTCACGATTCGTCTCCGGAGAAGCGCTGGAAACCCACCAGGCCCTGGCCCTTGCTCCTGGGAAGAGGCTGAGACGGCCCACTGGGAATGCAACTGGGACCATACTGGACGCAGCTATCGGGTACCCAGCTGTCGGTACCAGTCCCCAAAAACCCAAGGCGAACGAACCCAAACGAGAGAGGCAAGGGGACCAGGGCTACAAACAATTTCGCCCGTGATGCTTTCGACGCCGTCCACCGCACGCTATTAAAGGCGTGTGCGTGTGTGTGCCTGGGTAAGTGGTTACGGATGGGTCAATTGATTGACCGACAGACGACTCAGGTCCTAATGGCTTCTGATGGCCGCGATTGACACCCGTGGCTCACTCGGCTCCTCGACCGTCGCGCTGGTTCCGTCTCGATATGACCTAGTCTCTCCAGCCCACGCCGCTCCACCCATAGACCAGGCGCCGTCAACGCCGACTTGTCTAGCGCAACGCCTTGGATGCCTTCATATTACTCGACCTGTTGGCCCCCCTGCTCCCCTCCCCCAGTCTTCTCCATCTTCATCCACGACACGTCGTCGCCCTGTCTTGTCTCCCCCATATCTATCGCGCCCTCCTCGTGCCGTCGGCTCGTTCGTGGATCTCCCTCTCACGATATCTTGCCGACCTGCCAACCACTCCTGTCTCCCCCCAAATCCCATCGCCGCGCACTCTCTGTTCCATGGGACATTTAGCGCCCGGCAATGTGCGAGCCTCACTCAGACGGGGGACGGGGTAACTCCGCGTCGCCCGAGGCATGCACCTGTCGTCACCACCAACCCAGCGCACAACCGACTACAACACATATACCCACGACGGATCTCACTACTCCCTCAAATACAGCCACTACCAGCACCAGCACTAGCACCAGCACCACCGCCGCCTCTCGACCAGGATCTGCCCCGTGGATAACATCGCCCATTTCGCCTCCAACCTCGCCGCCCCATCCTTCATCATGCCTAGGTCTTCAACCCACTCAACACCATCCCGTGGATATGCTCGCCTTCCGATTCCGAAATCAGTCCTTGATCCCACCCCCCAATTCAAGCTCGACAAGTCCATGCCCCTCCGCTGCACTTTCACCCGCCTCGCTCTCGAGTGACGATTTTCTTGCCCCAATTATTGTACCGGATGACACCGACTCTATGCCTATGCAAGTTGACGAGGCCGATGATGCCCTCACCCTGGCCATGCCTAGTCGGTACCGGCGCCGGGCGTATCGTCACGGTCTGGGCACTGAGGATTCTTCACCAAATCCGGGGCCTTCGGGTGTGGCCCAACTTTCGCCTACTGCTGACGATGGTTTCCCAATTAATGAATTGGGGTCTTCAAGTACAAGCCGGACCTTTTATGGACCCGAATTCGACATGGAATGCCCAGAAATCGAAGCAGACGAGGGCTTCTTTGAGGAAGGCGGAGATCGATCTTGGCTTGAGTCTGTCATGTCCATCAGGCAAGCTGCTACTGGAAACATCAAGAAACGATACGGCCTAAAATACAGGTCGTCGAGCGAAGCTGCGAGCCGGTGCAAGAATGCCGTTCACACCGTACCGCGAATGCGACGTCGCGACAAGAAGCACCGCAAGAGGCTCGAGTCAGACCTGTCCGGCCCTGGAAATGCAGCGGCAGCAGTGACCCTTCAATGAATTTGGCGAAGCAAATCGCTCTCTAATTTTCATCAAGATAATTGCTTGATGGTGTACATTGCAACATCACACGGGAATGGGATTTTTTTCCGGGCGCACATACGGCATGACGAGATAATACACAACACACTTGGACGGCGTCATTTTGGATTGAGAGGTACTAGAATTGTTTGCTTTTTATACGAACGAGGCACATGCCATTTGGGATATGAGGAACATGGGACTCTTGGAGTCGGTAGTTTGCGGCGTTTTTGTCAATCTTTGTTTTTGGGCCCTTCACTTGTATTTGTTATACCGCCTCACGGGTTGGACTCACTTTTTATATGGTCAGGCGTCTTGAGTTTTTTTTCTTCATCTTCGGTGTGTTACAAAGGCGTATCATGTGGTTTTGCTTCGGACACAGGGCCCCGTTTGGCGGGACACGATAAGGGACTTGAAAGGGCCAGGCGCTGTCAGACCAAGGAGTTGGGAGAAGCAGAATGGCGTGTAATGTATGTATATTGGAACCACGTGTGCACCACTCGAGTGTCACACGCCGCAGTTCAGTCCTAAGCAGGGATAAATGCAACGAACGAATCAAGGGACTCGGTTGCAAGGCACTATTTATTAATCTGGCCCGAACGCGCGAATATGAGTGAAGTTGGACGTCACGTTGGGTCTGCATGTCATGGGCTCGAACGGCCGCAGACGGCAGCGCGCCAGTGGAAAGGCAAATTACATCTGACAGGATGTCGTAGGGTTTGCGAAGTGGGGTGCGACATGGGTCATGGCGAACAAAAGAAAAGAAAGAAACGAAAGAAAAGAAGAAGAAATACAGCAGAGATAGCGCAGGAAAGAAGCCCTTCCCCAGCTCATGCGGCATACTGTCTGAGGCGAGGTAGTCCGAATGAGGGTGAGTGCAGGCTTCCAGAGCGAAAAGAGACGCTTCTTTCTTCGGTCGGAGCCACCGCGCGCACTGCGACACGAGCTGTGCGCCTGTAAAGACATGCATACAAATGTCGCTGTATGTCTGGCAAACATGTATGTCATCCATCCGTTGGAGCTGCAGACAAGTCTCCCTCCCCCCTCTTCTTCCCTGGCAAACCCGGTTGCAGGCAAGCCGAAAAAAAAGATGCGAAGGAAAAGAAAAGAAAGATGAAAGGGAACAGGCAAAACAAGAAGAAGGGAATAAAAAGGAACCCCCCCCCCAACCAAAAAAAAAAAATTTGAACATGATTTGTCGCTGACGAACCGCCCACCCATATTTGCCTTTTCTTTTCTTTTCTTTTCTTTCTTTTCTCTTACCATTTACTTCCCGTGAAGATCTATGGCGATCCCACCGCCATAGTCTTTGTTGATGCGGCAATGCCCATTCTTGCGCCTGAAACATGGTAAAAACCCAACCACAATTGTGATTTAGGCACCCGCTGGAATAGAGCAGGAAATAAGGCAAAGATTGTTAGTAAAAGAAGGGGAAAAAAAGCCGCCTAGCGAGATCGATCGTCCCATGTCGGGCCGTAGAGGAGACTGAGGCGGGGCGTCCCCATTTGGCATACGACCTTTCGGACCCGGACGTCCGGCGGAGGGATCCGCCATGACTTACGCTTGCCAGACATGCACCCACACGCCCCACGATCGATTAGAAGGCACAAAGATCGGAGCCAAAGGGGGGGGGTGGGCAACAATTCTGATGTGATGCAAGGAAAAGCTCGTAAAATGGGAGTCAAAGTGTTGGCATTTTGGGAAATGGGCTCTGCAGGGCTAACAAAGGGGAGGGGGCATGGAAGCTGTTTATCATGGCTGGGTGAGACGGGCGGTTGGAAGAATGAAACATCTTGGGGACCTCCGTTTCAGCACCTCGGACCGTGGGCATTGTGAAGTTCCTCGCCTTTGGCCTGGGCCTGTACCGTCGGGAGAATTTTTTTTTTGTTGCTTGCGGCTTACCATCGCCTTCCCGTGCATTTTTATTTTATTTTATTTTTATTTCCCACCTTACCTCGGGGGTCTCGTCCCGGTTTGCCACGGGGAGCCCGGAACCCATCGAGTAGCTGGAGGCGCCGCCTCGACTCTCTTTCAGCTCTTTGCACAATCGTTGAGCCGGAGTCTCTGCTGGTTCTTCCGCTCGCCTCCCGGCATAAAGGCAAAATCGTAAGGACCGGCCAGTCGTCGCCGCACAACGAGGTGATGCCATGGAGCCATGGAGCCAAGCCAATGGCCGGCCGCGCTTGTGCCTGTACTAACTGGCTTGCTCGAACCCGCCGCCGCCAGCCTGCTTGGAATGCTTCTCAATAGCCCCATGCATTCCTCCCGTAGCCCAACCCAGCTCTGCCCGTCGGCTCTTGGCCCTCACAACCTCTAAACTCACAACACGGCAACCGTTGCTACGATGGGCCACATACGTAGCTCTTATTTTCAGCCCGCTTGGTGTTTCGTGTCTCGCCGGTTGCTGGTGTTTTGTTGATGTTTGGCTGCCAGACCGTTTACTTCGTCTACCCATCACCCACTCCGCCAAACTCTAGGTCCATCTATCTTCGTGCTCCTCGGACCCGGTCCAGTTCTGTTGTTGTTCGTCTTGAACCTTGTTTTCTCTTCGTCCCTTCTTTTCTCGCCTCATGCCCACTTCGTAGCCACCTTCCAGCTCACCAGAAGCTCCTTCACGCTCAATCCTGGCGACCGCGTGAAACCATCGAACCCCGTCGATAATCTCCAAGTGGACCAGACCGCCATGGCTTCTTGGACGTTGCCGTACCGGGTCGAGGCCGTGGAGCGAGATCCCGGCTATTTCTGGCAAGATCTCGACGACACTCCCAACGATGCCTCCGGTGACTTCTTTCGTCAGTTTATCAACTTCGACAGTGACATGAACGTGTCCATGACAAGCTCTCATGGACAGGACCCTTCCCTCCCCGCCATGACGGACGCGTTGATACATGAACAGCCCTCTGAGTCGACCACCTCGTCCGGCGTCTCTACGACCGGTGATGAGTTCGACTTCCTCTCCAGCAGCTCCCAGATTGCTCCATCCATGTCCGCCCCGGTCGTGGGAGCCGCCATTCACGAAGTTGACCCCCGACAGCTAGCCATGAGCGGGTTAGAAACGGACTCGAAAAGCGGAGGAGCCATGCCTCGAGCTTCTATATCCGATCCTGAGCTGCCTCGACTCGAGGGCATCACTCTGCAGTCCCCCAGCAAACGCATGCCAGTCTCTCAGCCTTCGTCCCCCACGCCACCCAGTACCGTTGTTCCTCGGAGATCAAACAAGTTTGTCGAAGCACTTTCATCCACCATTCGCAAAGCGAGCAAGTTTCGGAAAAGCCGAAAGGTTTCTGTCATGGAAGACCACCCGATTTCTCCGACCATGGACAACCCTCCCAGAGCTTTGAGGATGCACGCATTCGAATATGGCAATGGAAACGAAGCATTCCCCCCTTCACCGACCGCAAACCCGGACAGCGGAGGTTTCGTCCATGGGTATTGTGACGATCCTTTCAGTGAGCTTCCAGCGCCTCCGACGGGCAACTCGTTTGGGTTTTTCAGCACTAACGGTGTCCATACTCCAGCCGAGTCTCCCGTGGTAGCAACTGAACAGGTCCATTACCAAAGCGAACTCTCTGCCCATGGGGACCCAAGCAGCTGGGCCCTTCACTCGCAGCAGCCTCAGCAGCCCCAGCAGATGCAACAACCCCAACAGATGCAGCAACCCCAGCAGCCACAGCAACAGGCTCTCCACACGCCCGGTTCAGTACCAGAGTCCTGGCATGGATCCGAATACATGCCTCATCCCCAGGGTGCTGGATGGTGGGATCTCAACCTCCTCAACCAGAGCGGCGAATATATCATCGATCCCCAGCAGCAGCAGCAGCAGAAACACGCAAGCATGAACATGGCCATGCATGCCCAACATGCCGAACTTCCGTACGAATACCAGCATATGCCAGACGCAAGCGCTGCTGGTCTCATGATACACATGCCCCAGCCACGGGCCGCCCCGCCATCCATGGTGAACGACATCACCGTCAACGCTCAAACATACCTGCCGCCACCCCCTCCCATGCCCCAGGCTGGTCCGCCCTCAGAGAGACAGCATCGACCCCCGCGAGCGCCTTCTTCTGGTGCACGGCATCTTTCCTGTTCCCCCATCCGCAAGGCTCGGCCCCCTTCAGCCTCGCCCCAGCCGGCACACTCGCGCCACAGCTCAGGCGGATCCATCGGGTCAGTAAGGAGTGCATCTGGCAGAGGCATGGTACCTGGCACACCGACAACTATGCGCAAACAGCGTCGATCTCGGGAGCCCAGCGGAGGCAGCATCGGCGGCGAGATCGGTTTCGTCAACTTCACCCCCAACGATGGGAGCCTGTTGATGACAGGAGTGGCACCCAGCGGAAGCTCCAAGACCAAGGCCAGGCGGGAGCGCGAGGCCATGGAGCGTCGGCGAAGACTGAGTGAAGCAGCATTGAAGGCTGTGCAGGCTGCTGGCGGCGATGTTGACAAACTGATGGAACAGGGCTTCACCCTCTAGCAAGTGTGCCCCGGGCCAAACAGTCACCCTCGTTCATCAACCAGCTGACCAGCGATAAAAAAAAACACCATCGTTGAACGACATTTCCTTTTTTTTTTTTCGAGTCTGTGTTGTGTGCGGAGGCGCTGGAGGAGTCAAGTTGAATGACAAAATCATTAATTACGGGCGTTGTAGTTTATTCGTTTCCGTTTTAGCCCCCGTGTTCCTTCTTTCCTTCATCCCCCTTCCCCCTTTTTTTTCTTTCTTTTCTTTCGAACTGGTATCTCTCACCTGACCTTCTTTTCCTTTGTCCACCTTCTCAGCACTGGATTCAAATCACAATTTCATATCGAAGTCTTCATCTTACTTTTTTTTTCCCCTTTTATTTCTAATACCTTCATTGTAGCTATAGTTCTACCTCATTCAACTACCGTTTTCCTTGTCTTCGCTTTTTTGTTTGTTAGTCATGGTTTCGTCCGAGAAGGGGCAGAGGATTCCGACTAATACATTATTCACTATTATCACTTGTAAGATGGAAACATGGGCCTGTGGCGGAAAAATATCAAAGGATGAGAAAGAGTTGGTTTTGAATAGGTTGGGCGAGTGGAACATGGGTTGGCTCGGTGGAGGCTCTCTAAACCCATCACTATGGTCTATTCGGAATCGATTTGGCGAGTTGGATGTAAGATAATGGTAACAAATGGTATCCGAGCTGTGGGAAATACCAAGGTTTTACTAGATAGAGTCGTGAAAATTCTGACGGCAAACTACCACTTGACTGTGAAGATGCTCATGTTCATCATCTAGACGCATATGGAATTTCTTTCCAAAAACAGCATTGAACCAAGAATCACGAGACGATGTCGAAAAGTCTACCTCCGAGTATGGTGTACAAGCAAATATGTAGCCTCTCTTGCGTTTAGAAACAATTGATAAGTTTTGATATGGGTAAGACGGTACTCTCGGCTACTTCTTCTCTCCTCGTCTTCAGCCATTCCAACGCCATGTCTTCTCCGCTTTCTCTTGGCCAGACTCCAAGCCATACCCAGTCCAGCCGTAAGAAGAAGACACTCAGTTCCCTTTATTCCTTCCATGATTTATATATACAAAGCAAAATACTCGTTGTAGAGTACAGGGGTTCGATGTTCGCCAACGCCAAATCTCGTTGCAGACGCCGTCGTCATGCTTTCGATATAGATCCCAACCAACAAATAAGGAGAGTGCGATATCTGGTCTCGCAAACAACCATGGGCTACTATATGATCAAGATATCGGCTTGTCATTAATATTACCCAAATGAAGCTCGGCATACCCAGAGCAGCTTCAGTCCCAAAATAAAACCGCATTCTACTCGAATCCGGTGTTAAAATGGGCTTAAGTAGATAAATATTCATCATTAAGAAACACGACCAGGACACCACGTCCTAAAACCACTTCATTTAATGCTCATAGCCAGCACCACGTTGCCAGGGGCTGCAAGTCCATTAGCTCATGCCGTTACATATTAGATTATTAGGAGTACAACTCACCTAGCGTTATTCTGCGATCGATGTCCACTAGCGGGGCTTCCGCTGTGCTGCTGTCGATTTTGGCTCAGGGGCGAGTCTGACGCTTGGTATGGGCTCGGGGAAGCATTTCGGAAAGGGCTCTGTGACCGTTGCGTTTCGGCAGGAAAGAGAGGCATGGATGGGTTGACGGGAGATCGTGGTGGGTTATTGTTGCTGTCGCCGCGCTGGAACGACGTCTGAGACTGGTTGTGAGACTGGTTGGTCATCTCAGCCCGTCTCTGCATACCAGCTGAGGACAGAGACTCGTCATCCCCGAGATCGAGCTGTGACTTGTAGCCACTCTTGTCGCCTCGGGCAGTTGCGGCCAGAGCGTCCAATTCAGTGGTGGTGGTAAGCTGAGTCTGGGATTTCATAAAGGAGGCACGATCATCAGCCATGAACTGGTATCGCGCATCGGGGTTCTTTCTGAAGAAGACGAAAGTGGTCGACACAATAACCATGATCAAAAGAATCAGGGCAAAGGCGGCGTTGAGGATAAAGAGGACAACACCGACAACGCCGACAACAAGCTGAGGTGCACCGAAGACGTTGGTGAAGACGAGGAGGAAAATAGCGTTGATGAAGTTGATGGCACAGATGGCAATGTTGAACGAATTAGTGCTCTTGTCCATCCAGGGACGGAGAACAGACGCGCCAATCAGAGCCGCAGCTTCGATAATAATGAATCCAACGGCCTGAGCGGTCGATTGACCTTGAGAAAACGCTACAAAGCACGCCTTGACGAAGGTGTAGACAAGGACGGGGACAATGAAGTAGTAAGCTGAGGCACGGAATTGAACGTAGAGAAACCCCCATTTGTTTAGCGCCTGGGGATCGGAAAAGAGGATGTACGCAGGGTTGCGGTGCATAACGACGGAGCGGCGGGCGATGCGGATAACCTTGAAAGCACCCCATCCGAGAGTCATGGCCATGCCGAAGAAGAAAAATACCGCAAGCACCATCTCGGCTGGTGAGTCGTTCTGGGTAAACTCCCAGAGGCAGAGGATAGCCATCTGCGGGAAACCAATTAGAGTGAGACGGAATAGGATACCTTTAAGCACAGTGAGCCATCCGTTGCGGAACTCGAGGAATTTGTCGGCAGCCATCATCTTGCGCTTGGCGAGAACTTCGCAGATGCCCTTGAATGCCGCGATTGACATAACAGTAACAACAACGAAGACGCAGAAAAAGGTCAAGCCGGTCATGAAGAGATTGGTCGACTCAATCTCAGCCTTGAATGCAACTCGCTGAATGCCGTAGACAAGGTAACCACCAGTGTCAGTCTTAATGTTACCGCGCTTGATAAGATTCTGGACTTGCCGAGGCATCATTGCAGCACCGCGCTTGAAAAGACTGACACCGGTTTCGACCAACTCGAGGCTTCGTTTCTGAACTTGAACGGAAACCGTAGAAATGGAGTCAAAGAGTGTTGACGGCGTGCCACCTGTGGCTCGCTGATACCATGTGAAGATGGTTTGCATGAAACCGACTCGGATAATACCCATGGACCACTGGAAGTTCTGAGTCCAAGCAGAGACAATCGGGGGGAGGCGCACGCTGGTGAGGCCAACGATAGCCTGGGCCTGGAAGTAACCGAAGAGAGAGAGGGCATTGGAGGCGACGTGAGCGGCAGTGTTGGAGTGGCCAAGACCTGACACGATGGCGGAGGAAACAAGGCCAAGACCAGCAATGATGGCAGTGGCCCATTTGACACCAAGCAAGTCGACAGTCTTGGAGTTGGAGACGTCGGCCTCGAGGCAAGCAACACTCTCGCCGGTACTAGTCAAATTGACGTACACACGGACAGTTGCATCAAGATCGGGAACACTGTAGGCGATTCCGGGAATTTTCTTTAGTGAATCCTTGTCGACAGGAAGGTTGAACTGGAAAGGAATCTTTCCAGCAACCATGGGGCATAGACCAGCAAGTCCCATATCACAAGGGTTGACCTTTTGTCGCAAGAAGCGATACCCGTAAGCAGAAATACTGACATCAAAAATAACCTTGCCCTGAATAGAAGAGGTGACGACGACATCGACGTGGGCGGATCCATTGTTGGGAGTGAAGACAACATTGAACAAACTAGCAGTGAAACCAGAGTCGGCCTGGCATGAGTTGAGCGACGTGGACATAAGCATCTTCTCAGCCGAGACGGGTGCCGTCATGAGCGCCGAGATAGACGCCAGCGCCAACAAGGGCTTCTTTATTATGGACCACATCGTGCCGGATGGGTTCCGTGAATTCTCCAACCCGGTTTCAGCTCCAGGCAAGTGGTTGATTCCAGCAAGGGCGATGTCACGGAGGCGACCCTGGGAATTCGATCACAGTGGTTACGTCAATAGTCCGTCCAGGGTCCAGGAAATGGTGCTCTTGCTCCTCTCGTCTCAAACACAGTCGGTCGAAGCGCTTCAGATGGGAGAGAGTTGCAAATCGAAAGCGAGGGCTTGAAGAAAAAAAAACCAGATCGTGATGCAGCCGGGAATTTGGGGTTTCAGTAGTTGTGGCGTGAATTGGTGGTGTACCGGGGCGGATAAACGAGGGGGATCCGCGGGAACGACTGGCGGGTAGAATTAAGACGATGCAAAACGAAGAGATGGGTTAGCGAACGGTCGAGGGCGAGAATCCTCTCAGCGACGAGGCGTGGCTTCGGGCGGTACGTCGTCGTCAATGGTATTATTGACGGTCGCGGTCGATGTGGACGACTTTCTGTGGGGGGTGAGGTGAGATGTAAGGTATGAGGAAGGGAAGAGCGGGAAGCGTAGTAGATGCAGGTCGAGAGGAATGAGAGGGATAGGTTGATGGGTCAGAAAGGGTGGCGGAACAAAGGACCAGGGAACCTGGCTGGTACGACGAAGCGTGCCGAGAGCCAAGCACCCAGTAAAGTTGGATGGTTCCGTGTACTCGTACTGGAAGGAGGGCAGCCAGGCGTCGATTGGCTTGGCTCAGCTTGGACTTGGGCCCGTTTAGGTTGGCAAAGTTGGGTCTGCAATGAGAAGGGGGGGGGGATCATGGGGAAGGGATTATGGTTGTGGTGGGTGGTCGGTAGTAGGCAAGTGAGCCACTGGGCGGAATGGGCATAGCTTCGCAAATTACGGAGCCAGTCTGGCATTGGGCTGTCCAAGCAGACGGCCAGAGCAACCCCAGGTAGACTCTGGTAGCGTGTCTTGGAGGGAGCCAGGGCTGCAAGCAGGAGTGTCGAGATCCGCAGGCTGTGCAGTACCTGGAATGCTGGCCAAGGCTGAACCTCCGAAGTCGAGGAGGCCAGTCGCAAGGGGTGGCAGGGGTAGATCTCGTATCCACACTAACAAGTGTACCAAATGGATACCTGCCAGACTCAAGGCTGCCCTCCCCCTGGATCTGGCTTCTGCGATTGGGGTGGGATTGGCCCTGGATTGGACAGCATGGACGAAGCGCCCAAGTTGGTCTATGTACGTACACACACCAGCGTATGTAACGTGCGTCTGACGATGATAATTTTGTCGCTCTGCATCTGTTATGACGACGGGATTCTGGAATAAGGCTTGATTTTCCTCTCCCGCCATGCATGTCAGAGCATAATTTCGTCGTCCAGAAAATGCGCATGCAGCTACACGACACGACATGAGGAGCTCGCAATACGATGCCTGTACGAGACAGGCAGACAGACAGACAGTCAGCGAGCAAGCGATCCGGCCACCAGGGGAGCCACGGCTCTGATTGACGCTACCCGACCTATCCGCCCTGTCAAGAGACAAGACAATGCGAGCGGTCGTGTACGCGCATTGTGTGTGACATAACCGTTTTGGCTTGCTCCGTCGCTTGCTTGATTTACACGATCCTCTGACCTGTTTCCTTGCACGAGACACCTCTCACACACGTCACGGGGAGGTACCTGTCGGGACTCACTCAGCCCCAGCCTTGTTTGTGCCAGCCCAATTTTTTCTGTCTCAATCCAGTTTTGTTTCCCATCCACAGAAAAGCAAAGCGACTCATGTCTCTCACACATCCTCCCGCCTCCAGGGCTTCGCTTGGCTCGGTTGACGCACGTTCCCTTCCTTCTCATCTAGATGATCCGTCCATTTTTTTTTCTCGATCGAATAACACCCTATGTCATCACTCATCTCTTGGCCCGCAGCTTAACCTCGCAAAACGGTCCTCCAAGCCTCTCTGGCATACGCGTACTTCGAATTTGCACTCAGCGTGAGCGGTCTATGGCATCAAGATATCGCCAAGACGTTTGATTTGCAGGCGACCCGACCCTGAAGGCCACCGCAAACGCCCACTCCACACAACGCCAATCGCCCCAGGCTACTCGCGAGACCCCGGTCTGGCTTGCACAGCCCCCCCTGGGTAGTGCTTCCCCGGAGGCCGAGACGTCACGCTACCCTTGCACTCAGTGCTCGCCGTCTTTTGACCCAAATGCGGTTGCAAATCATGGTCCAAACCCCAGAATTCTGGCAGAGCGAGAAAAAGCCAAGAAAATCGCTATGGGTCTTGATGGACCCCATATCAGACTTTATTTATCCTACGAAAACTAGATCGCTAATCTTGTATGTTGAAAGCGTCACTCCTGTCTCGTCGCCTTGACATATTTATTGTCTGCCAACGTTTTGGTCCGCGCTGCAACGCCGCCACTTCCCGTATTGACAATTGGTTCCCGCTCACTCATCGGCATGCACGCACATGTACAGCTCGTAA
Organism: Calonectria henricotiae; assembly: GCA_020623695.1. NCBI lineage: Eukaryota > Fungi > Ascomycota > Sordariomycetes > Hypocreales > Nectriaceae > Calonectria > Calonectria henricotiae. Next base: position 118,933 of record JAHVYB010000130.1, on the reverse strand, counting down.
ACTAGAAACGAGCGACGAAAGAAGGAATGCAAGCCCGCCGAGTCTCATGTCAGACCATGGACCACCCGTCCAGTTTTCATCCCATCCACACGCTGCTCATCGCCTTGGCGATATAATCACGGTCGGTAGTCAAGCGAGTCAATCCGATTGATGCATCAATTAATTGGCATCGACCAGGTAATTACATCAAGTTCCAACATGCATAATCCACATCACAATACTACGCAAAATGGCACCAACACAGCCTCTAGTCTATCTGACACACAGGGTCCATCCATGCATCCGCGAGCCCAACTGGCGCCGCCGGCTCATGTGGCCCGGAAAGGAGCATTTTGTCCACTGGGGATGATTCTGTTCCTGGCCGTGGCTGTGGGCCACTCCCACAGTCACTGTAGGTCGGAACTTTGCGGCGGCAAAAAAGGGAAAATGGTGCGTCAAATTTTTTGAATTTTTTTTTCTTTTCTTCCTCAGTTCATTATGGCTGTTTCTTCCTGTTCACGTTGGCTATTCACCCCCCGCCTCTTCCAGCTTCTGTTTCCCACTCTCGATTTCAAGTTCGGCATCAGGGGACAGCGATGTCCGCCCAACAATGCCACCAGCTCCGCGGCAGCCTCACTGATGTGGCCAACACCCCATACATTCTGCAGACAACAGTCCAGACTTCTCTCGTTGCACACACAGAGTCTTGCTCCATTCCCGAATATCACCGTCCCCACCCCGCACCAACATTCTTCATCCACCCACCCTCACTACAGGGGCCTCAAAGCATCAGCGAACATCGACACAGCGCATGGCATTCATTCCCATGGACTTTCCCTCCCACCTAGTGACCTTTCATGGAATGTCGGCAGCAAGATATTGGGTCTCAGGGGCTCCCTCGTTTTGTTCGAGGCTAAAATATGGCTGGCTCCATACCGGTGCTCCGTGCCAACAGTGCATCATGGTTTGCGTATGCTTATGTGCTATTCCTCCCTGACTCCGTAAATAGAAGGTTGATCTCTCCACCACGAAACGTCACCTCAACGCACATCACGATCACCCTGGGCGCCAAAATCCACAATCCAAAAACTCTTTTCCTCTCAACGCGCAACACACTAACTCACGTCGCCCTGTTCTTCCTGATCAGCCAGCACCACAAGCGCTCCCTTTGCCCATTTATTCCCCCTCTTCAACTAGCTCAACCCACCACAACGATCATCGCCATGCATTGCTCTCCTTGAATTTCGGCCCCAGCACGATCCGTAGGCGCCCCGTTGCCCAGTGTTTCAACTTTTTCAACCCAGCACGTCATTGGATACCGCAGATCGAAAACTCGGCTTCCGGCCTGTGCAAAAATAACCAGGATCCAGCCGGATTTCGGCAGCGTTTTACTCCACGTGCAGTGCGTCTAAATTTGTAGTAAAGGAGACCACCCACTATTTTATAAAAATAAAAAAAAATTAAATTCGTGAGAAGCGGCCTGAGTAATGCAAATCCAAATCACACTGCATCCACCACCTTAACGGCGCTCGAGCCATCATAGTCTTACTGTTTTTGTTTTGGTTATCCTACTTTGATCAATTGGATTGGGTACGATTCCCAGCATCTAGCTAAAATACATTGCCATGGCCCCGAATTATCATCAAATCCGTCTAGATGCCACATACACATGCGCCTTCAAGCCCAGTTCAATGATTGCCAAGCCCATATTATCCCATCATTGCAATCCTGCAGAGCCATCCCACATAATGCGCCATAAAAAACAATACAAATAAAAAAGACGAAGAAAGGGAAGAAATAACAGGGAGTTATCTCTCATATACATCCCACTGAGTAGACCACGGGTCAGTGTGCATTTGGGAACCATGCTTGTAGGAGCTCATTAGTTCCTCTTCATCTACACCACAATGCGTTTGTCCATCGCGGCCCTTGAACCAACCCAGACCATAAGTCTTGCCGTCGTCCAGATGCTTCACCATTTCGGGGTTGGTTAACTTGGCAGTGCCAACAAAGTTGTACAACATCTTGCTCTGGTGGATAAAGGCCAAAACCGACGAAATGGTGTTGGGCTGACGGGGCAGAAAAGCGTGGCGGCGTCGGAAGAAGACGACGCTTGTTACAATCGTCATGTACAGCAAGATGAAGAGCGTGAGGATCAGTGACACGTAAAATGATGCCACCGTCTCCTGGCCGGAATCAATCAGGCGTTGCCTTTTATCATCTTCGTCCATATCACCGTCGTCCTCGCCACCAAGTAAGCCGCTCAGAGTCATTGTGAAATTCTGCCCTTCCACGGTTGACAGGCTGGTCACCATAATGGTGAGGAACTCGGCCATGACAGTACCGAACCCAACCAAAAAGACGAGAAAATGGCCATTAAACAGGGCGCGAATTGGCATGTATCCGAAGGGCAACGCGGTGTAATCGAGAGTGAGCGTCTTGGATGGCGCATGTCTCTTGGAAAGAATATAGTAGGGTTCCATAACCCGAACGGCCGTCTCCATGGCTCCCCAGCTCATTTTGAGAGAGACGGCCATTGCCGTCACAGCCCAGGCGGCATGGTCAGTAACGATGCTCGCAGGAGTAAAGAGAAACGCGGGGATAAAGCCTGCAAAGCAGACAAGCCCGACAATGAACGGGACGCTTCCCGCCGCTCGAAGCATGAGGGGATGTGGGTTTTCGGAGAGGTGAGAGCTATCACCTCGTTCACGCTCAACCAACTTGGGTCCCTGCCCATCGAAGGGGGCAAGAGATGAGTTTCGGAGCATATAACGACGGTTTTTCAGTTTATAATGAATGTCCTTGTGCTTTGCCGTATCCATGTCTTTGAAGTCCATCAGGATATGGGCCACAACAGCCATGGAAGCAAGACCAGCAATACCTCTCACATCGCCCTGGAGGCCGGACCGTCGCTTTTGCAACACCCAAAAGAGGCAACACGCGAGTATGGCACATACAAAGAGCGTTGCGGTCAGCAAACGGGACCAGACGGGACCGACGTTAAATTCCTTTGCATGATGAGGATCCAGCTTGAGCCGCTCATGGCGACTGGGTGTCAGGATGATGGACGCTGCCGCAAAGGTAGGAACCAGCGAGATAGCCAGTGTCGACGCGATCGATGAAATAAACACGGCGTAATGCCCTTTCCTGAGGGCATGGAGTGGCCGAAAGAAGCTGATGCTGGTAATGTAATCGGTGTTGATCGAGTTGGATGCCAAAGCACCCTCCTGTTTCGACAACTGATAGTAGGCTTCCAATCGTCGGACCTCGAAGTCGGTAAATTGCCAAAAGACGCCATAGGCGACAGCACACAGCGTGGGTAAGAACTTTACCGTAAAGTATCCTCCGGGAGTGATGTCGTTTGGCGTCTTGAATGTAAGAACAGGTCGGTTCTTATATTTTTGGAACAACAACTCCTGGATGACGCCCAGCATTACCGAAAGCAAAACAAGCCACAATAGATAAGGCCACCGCATCGACATGGGTTTCCAGTTGGGCTGTGGGTAAAAGATCTCTGTCCTCTTCTCCTTGGCTAAGAAGGTGGAACGTCGAGCTTCGTCAACTCCAATCGTGCTGGGACCCTCTATACTACTTAAATCGGTCCCAGCGGACTCCTCGACAATCACTTCGATAACCTCGCCCAATCTATTTGCCTCATCCTGTCCCATATGGCGAATGGTCTTCTGACGGTCTACGCGTGAAGTCATTCTTCGGGTAAAGGATCGTGCCAGAGTAGTTTGGGAGTGCATCGGAGATGAAAGGAGATCGGCATCACGAACTATCGCCTTAGGCTGGAACCCGATTCCAAGACCGCCGGTCAGTGTTCCGCTGGCTTCCTGTTGTTGTAGCTTTTTGATGAAATCTTCGTCTTGTGCAGTGGTGGGACCCAATGCCGCCGAGACATCAAACCCTGTGACAAAGTCATCATCGTCCTCCTCCACGATAGGCGCATACTGAGATGTCTTCCCCATGGGGACAGCGTTTTGAAGGAGCGACAGGTCGTATTCCTCTTCGTCAATTGTTGCAGGCTGTTGCTTCAAAGAGTAGCTGGGCAGGCGGCTTTGAGCAGTATACTTTGGCGGTTGGCCGCCAGATACCGAAATGGGGACGTAGGCAGCTCCGGCTCCATTAGAGTAACCAAATGAGCCTGACCACGACGCCCCGGGAGAATAATTGTGACCTCCATATTCTGGCTGTGGGCTTCCATATCCTGCGTGAGAGTTGAGTGACACCATGGATTCGCGGCCACGCAAAGTGCTCTGGTCACCAGACTGATTGTATGCATCGCCGAGGTCAGTCAGGGCTGAAACGCGGTGGTTCAAAGGCTGCTCTGGAATTTGTGGTCTCAGATGATTTGGTGGGTTGTTCGATCGGGAGGGATCATAGGCGTAAGGGTCGTAGGGTTGGCCACCCGCATCATCACGATAAGCCATATTAGCAGCCAGCTATCATGGCGAAGGCCCTATGGCCTCTGTTTGCTAATGAATTGGAAACAAGGCGTTAGCGAACCGATCGTCGAGATGTGAGAGCCAAAGCGAGAGATCGTCAAGGGGCGGGGCGAAAGCGGATCCAGGCGGCGGGCAGACGCGCGTATTGATATAAGAAGCGAATGGGCAATACGGTGGGGTGCAACCAAGGAATGGCGTGCGGCGAAAGATGGTGTAAGAGCTCAAATTAATTAAATAAAAAAAATCAATTAAAAAAATAATGTAAACGGGAGAAAACGAACGTCAGAGAGAGTGAGGGACGAGAGATGAAGGACGAAAAGGACTAAAAGTGGTGGAGGTTGGGGGGTGGGGACCCAGGGAGCTGAATTCCACTTCCCCATTCAGCCCTGTTAGCCTTGGCCTTTTTTTCCACTCTCAGTCTAGAGTGTTTGGCTTGACGATTACTCCGTAGGCTCCCGCCCATTCTCCAGACTTCTGGGAGCCCACTAGCGGCTAAACTGGATTAAACAGCGCTGCATGGCACTGCACGGTAGGACCTCTTGGATTGCCGCCCACCCTGAGGTTTCTCAAGCTTCAGGCCGGGAAGGCTTGTGTCTTTTTGCCTCTCCAACACTCTGTTGAATGCATAAATCCTGTCTAGTGTTAGTAGAACCCAGTCGGGTGGGATCTAGGCCTCACTGAGCCCTGGAGGCTGACCGATAGCGCCCGCCGCCCGCACGAGGTGTTGTCCGCAGGTCTCCTGTCTTCCCAGAATTCGATGTCCGTCAACAACCTGGAGTGGTCCGCGCAGCGACCGTATAGTGCTGACAAAAAGATATGACCTCTGTAAACAGTTGCATGAGCTACGCACTGTACCCGCCTCAGGACACAATTGGGGATGGATGTACAGGACATCTGCTCAATGGAGTGGCTAGCTGCTCCGTACCTGAGTGCGGCTGCAGCGCTGTGACGGCAACAGAGCGGCCTCCCAAACAACCAACGCAGCTTGCGGCGGCAAAGTTACCACAACCGTTTTCTGCACCAGTCAGGTCTGCCTCGCACCGAGAGGGTAAAGGGGGCCCTTGACGTGTTGTTGGCGGCCGATTAGTCGCGCTAGTAGGGCTGATGGTCGAATGTTACCTTGACGTGGGGACAGCCCCCAAGGATAACGAGCGGCTGCACGGCGTCAATTTCCGTGTGTGTGGTGGGGGACGCTCATCACAAGGAAGAATGCACATGTAATTGGGAGGCTCGTGTAAGCAGTAAATTGACGTGTCCTCCATCCCCGAGGAAGAAACATCTAGTCAGACTTATCAGGCACGATGCAAGGGTAGTCCGCTCACCGGGAACCTACGCACGGACCAAGAGGGCAACGGGAGACAGTCGCTCCGGGACAGCCCTATCCCGATTCCGAAACTATCGATCCAGGGGGCCAATGGCGGCCAGACTTCGCACAGCTGGACGGATTTAGAGTTACAGGGCCCAGTGTGTCGCCGCGAAGCCCCCGGTCGCCTGAGGGTGTGCTGCTGGTCGCCTACCGACAGGGGGACCGCCATCGAAACGAATAAACGGACAAGAAGGTGACTGCATACACGGATATTTAGACAGTAGTCCGGGACAAATATAGCAAAAAAGCAAGCGCATGCAAGGGGGTGGGCAGAAATCAAATACTGCGAGAAACAACAACAACAACAACAACAACAACAACAACAACAACAACAACAACAAAAAAAAAAAGAAGAAAGCACTGCACGTTCGCCGGGGCCTCGACCATTCAGGTCAGAGCAAAAAGAAAGGTTTGATGGTGGCCACGTCGCGCTCCGGGTAAGCCCTAGCCGCGGGATGCTGATCATAATTGTCAAGAGAAGATATTATCTCACCATCAGCGGAATTGTTCACAAGTTGTAGCCATGATATGCAGTTTCACAACAACTCCATTCATGTTCCCACAAGTGTAATTTCCCAGTCATCATGGGTCCCCTGCCCGGCCAGGCACTCGTTTCATATTTAGCCAGGGCCGCAGCTGGACCAGGCTTTGTCCGGCCCTATGTACATTGAGTATCTGCAGCGAATTAACCCTACCTCGGGGAACATAAGCTCGTATCAGTCTCGGTCAGGATGCGAGGAAAGGCCAAGGGGATCACCATGGGTGGCATTTTGCAGAATCAGGGCCGAGCAGTGTGGGGCCATTGCCTGTCAGGACTTTGACAGTTATGTCGCGCAACTCTCTCTACCCAGATAAGAAACAATCGGACGACGCAGTGCCGTATCAAATAGATATCATCCGTCATCGTCTAAAAAGATATTCCGTTGTCTATGGCGGCGCACAGCGGGCCGGGCACACTTCTCTTGCGTGGATATCCTTGTCAGAATTTAGACCGGTCCTTCAGCAGCCGGAGTATTCCTGGGGGCGGGGCCGGATTTGGCTTTTACTACCGTGGGCGACGACCGGAGGGAGAAACTAAGACATTTCAACATGCAATCAAACAGAGCCTTAGCTGACTCTCATGTACACACATCACAATAGGATCGACGTCCAGAATTAAACATTATGCAGGAACATCAGACCTTGTCTTTGCGGTAACATTAAGTGTTTGTTTGTTTGTTTGCTCTCCTCCCAGCCACTGTGCTGCGCATTAGAAATTCGGATTTCCAGCTCAGTATTTCGCCCTTTGTCATCTAGGCTCACGATTTCATAGACAGACTTCATTTCCAATGCGTCCCTATAAATCCCCCTATCAGCTGCATCACTGAGTCGGTCTCAGATCACTCGGGGACTATCCAAACGACGCGCGTCAAAACTGGTTAGTGCTCAAAACAGAGTGTTCCTTGACCGCCCTGGTTTTTTAGACAGCAGGAGACAATCAGCCATGTCAATCTGCTCAAGTAGACGAAAGGCGGCCCTCTCCAGTAGATTAAGAGTCTTCCAATTTCAAAGTGTGGTTTGAAAATCCCCCCTTACACGTGCTGGTTACCACGTTGGCAAGTGTCGGTCAACCCGAAACATATGAGTAAATTAAATCAGGCGAACCGTGGCACAAGGGTCATGTTTCTAAGGCTGGTTACAGGCTATAGGAAACAGTGCATATCGTCATTACTTAGGAGGCGCCGAGCCTCAATGAGTCTGATACTGGACTACTTTATACAAACTCGGCTCGCCAAGGCTCCAGAAACCAGCCTTTCGGCATCATCTATACTACATTCTACTAAATTTTGATAGATTTACTTATTCGTATCTATACTACGGAATGTAGGCTAGGGAAACAATCGTGGAGTCATTAGCACAATACCGGCCCTCCATCAAGAAGAGCTGGATCGAGATACTGCCGATTCACTTCAACCAACGAACTCTTCGAAAGGTTAAAAATAAAATAAAACCCTTTTTCTGGTGAATTTGAAAAAAAGTTGTAAGTGTGTGGATCAACAGCTAAAGCTTGAGCATTGCTCGATCTAATTAACCCGCCAATCTGGTGAATGGTAGCCAACAGCCTCGGCATAAGCAACGTGGTTCAGGTCGGGATATCCTTGCCATGCTATGGAGATACCAGAGAGTACATATGTGCTGTCAAATGCCTAGTGTCTTTTCACCTGAAATTGATGCACGCAATTAATCAATGGGATCATCCTCCCTCTCTCATCCGCACTAAGCGAGGAGTAGAAAATAATACAGAACAGTATGCTATGACTTTTTTTTTGCTCGCCTGTTGGTTTGTATGAGTCTAGTGTTAAATCTATGAAGTTCCATGTCTACTCTCGGTCGAGTCAATCGCATAGATGCAGTAGCAGCGGCTGACCCCGTTGGGGTAGCAAGCACTAGATGAGCACGCCTTTCTTTTACTGGATGTCGTCTGGTCGACACTTCCGACAGCTTTCATTGTTCCAAAAGCCCAGTGGATTCGAGCATCAATTGTGGATGGAATTGACAGGCGACCATGCATGATCCGGTCGTAGAGTCTGAACGTTATTCGGCATCAGTCACATGCCGCGTGGCGTGCAGTAATTAAGGGCAGAAGCATGTTGAGGCTAGATGGGCAGGCTTCTATTGGAACTGCCGACAGATGCCTTGGCTCGTCCTATCGCTTCAAGTGAGGCTGAATTCGAGTTCCAAGAAGGACGGAGAAAAACGGAGCCTACTCTATCTGAGGCCGTCACTGGGTCCCCGCCAGTTCCCTCGGCATCCGCGCCCTCCCGCTAGAAAGCAAAGGCCCCCCTCCCGTCAAACCAGAGACCCGGGTGCTAACCTTGCATGGGTTTCCCTCACAAGGCCATTCCCACCGTCTCGCCTCTACTCAAACTAACAATCCTACTCACATAAACAACGAAACGCGCAATGACGACGACCCAGAAACCAGGGCTTTTCCAGCCGGCAAAGGCGGGTGCGCTGGATCTCCAGCACCGCATTGTCATGGCACCGTTGACGCGAAAACGAGCCGAGGTTGGGACAGGGATCCCCGCGGGCGTTGCGGTCAAGTACTATGAGCAACGAGCTTCATGTATGTCACGTTCCTAGATTGAATATTTGCGGAACACCCGCTTTGTTTTTGTTTTTGTTTCTAGTTGTTGTTGTTTTTTTGTATTATATTTGTTCTTGTTTGATTGGTTGTTTTCCGGGACGAAGACTGTGTACTGATTTACTAATTTGGTGGACGGATAGCTGGTGGATTGCTCATTTCTGAAGGGACATTCATCGCTGAAGAAGCAGGCGGCTATCATGGCGTTCCTGGTGAGTTGAGCTCTGCCGTACACCCCAAACCTAACCACCTCCTCACCACACTTTAAACCGATAGGAATCTACTCTTACGGCCAAATCAATGCCTGGAAACAAATTACAGATGCAGTTCACGCCAAGGGCGGGTACATTTTCTGCCAGCTCTGGGCTTTAGGGTAAGCTGGTGTTTCCCAACTTAATTTCAAAAGACCATCAGTGATGGCGCAGAAACCATGCTCGCAGGTCGCTAATTCGAGAGCTTCTTAGTCGAGCTGCCGATTTAAACGCCGTGCCAATCGTATGGAGCGCTGGGACTAAAAGGCTAGAGGCTCTGGGCCCGAATCCCATGCGGACAGATGACCCTTCCGCCGTCAAGCTAACTGTAATGCAACAGGCCGACCTGGACAGATTTGTCCAACATTACCGACAAGCAGCAGTAAATGCAATCGAAGCAGGGTTCGACGGCGTAGAAATCCACGGTGCCAATGGATATGTAAGTAGCTGACGAGAAAGACCAATTTGAAAGCGGGATGTCCCACTAATACGATTTCTAGCTTATTGACCAATTCGTGAGTCCCCTCGCATGCAGGTCAGCATACGGCCAGCCTTTCTGACTAGCTCATAGCTTCAAACTACATCCAATGACCGAATGGACTCTTATGGTGGCAGCGTTGAAAACCGCATGCGCTTCCCGCTCAGGGTGCTGGAAGCAGTGTGTGACGCCATCGGCCCCCAGCGAGTTGGAATCAGAATGTCGCCCTTCAGTGCATTCCAGAGCATGCGCGAGGCCGACCCTTTATCTCTTTTCGTCCCCTGGGCCAAGGCCATTGTCAAATCGCAGCCATCCCTGGCATACGTCCACGCTGTCGAGCCTCGCGTCTTTGCGGCAGTAGATACGCCGAAGCGCTTCCGCAACGATGAGGACAGCCTTGACGCCATCCGGGATGTTGTCAAGGGAGCCGGGGTGACGTTTATGGTTGCCGGTGGTTATCTGCCGGAGACGGCAATCCAGCACGCGAAGGAAACTGACGATCTTGTTGCCTTTGGCCGTTATTTTATCTGTACGTACTTCCCAGTGGCGAGTTGCTGTGAGCGTTGGCTGACCTGAGCAAGCAAACCCTGATCTCCCAGCCAGGATCGAGAACGGCTGGCCACTGAGAAAGTATGACAGAAATACCTTTTATACGCAGACTGAGGAGGGATACACAGAGTATGTACCATTTTCCTATGTTCTGAGTACACGTTTCTGACAGCTCGCAGTCTCCTTGCTTACAACGCAAAACTTTGATGGGTGTCAACTTCCAAGCGTATACGGATAGATGGCGGGGATATACATAGATGTCAACATAGAATATGAAACATTGCAGTATTTCTAGTCCTCGCACCAACATTCAATATTTGGCCTGAGTGCGCATTAACTTTATGCATGAGCATGTACCAATATAATTTTCACATCTTGACTGGGCAGGAGTCTCAGTGTATACGCATTTACTATTTTTGACTTTGCTTTGATTTTCTGTTTCTTTTCTGAGAGAGGTATAGCTCCATCAGAAAGAAACTTGGCTAAAGTACCAGTAGATCTCTTCTTGTTTTGAGAAGTACTTGATCTAATTACCTGGGAGATTGAATTTAAGCCAAAGCCATCTCACCATGGCTAGATATATACAAAATAATACACATTGGTACCTTGTAAATGAGTGGAGATGAACTTGGAACATGTGGTATGAAATGTACTCCTCTGGACATATTGTGTACAGTGTCATAAGAGTACAATAGGGCTCTTGTAGCGGCGGTTGGTTACATGTAAAGCCTCATTAGAACAAGGGATTACTCAATTTTTTGTGCTATAAAAAGATGCAAGGAGACAATGACTTGCATGAGTTGGGAAGAAAAGAAGGCAACGACCAACCGTGGCGGCAATAGTGGCTTAATAAGCCCAGTCACTCATTCATTCACTTACTCGCTTACTCGCTTACCTTTGCCCGAGCTAGAGCGAAACGCCGGGACCGAGAGCAAGGGCAATCTCCCCCCTTAAAAAAAAGAGTCCAACACAACTTGGTACATGGCACACCAAAGTTGCATCGGGATTGGGCCGTGACGACGTGGTGCAGGCATATGGCAGGTAGGGAAGTGGGGGAGACGGCAGGATTTTATTTCCGAAAACCCCTCGGATCACTTGGCTACTTGGCTGAAGCATGGCGATTACGCGGATTTGGGGCCAATGGCTGTCAGGTTTTGGGTGCAGGATGACGGACGTCGGCATTTTCAGTTGTGCGCTGCCCACTAAGGACAATGGCCGAGCAGGGGGGCGGGGCGGGCCTTTACCTGTGCTCCGGGTAGGTGTTCGTGCTTAAACCCGCACATGGCGGTTGTGCCAGTCGTGCGAGCTGCAGTGGGCTCGCGCTGATGCTAAGCTCCGATGCGCCGACATTGGCACCCAAAGCCACTTCCTGAAGCGGAAAGGTGCTAGCAGACTTCCCCAGCGTGGCCAAAGTTCAAGTTGGAGCATCCTAGCGCAGATCTACCGCTGGCCAGCATCCTTGGCGCGAGCGCCGACCACCGATGGGGGGCGCTCCAGGCCGTTGAGCTCGACTTGAGGCCGAGAACGCGCATCTTGTTGGCACGGCATTATGTGTTTGAAAAAAAAAAAATGAAAAAGAAAACCCACGCTTGCTGGCTTGATATATTATGTGGCGTTTCCTCGATCTATGGAGGACCCCTTCCCTCTGCTCTCCAGACACGCTCAGCCCTACGAGGCCAATAACACCATATCAACACAGCTCTACTAACACACTCACTCGTCTGCCCCAAAACTACATCACGACACTTTTAACCTGGTTAATACGAAAACCTTGCTGGATTCGATTTACACCACAATGTCGTCACAAGGTGGCAGCCAAGCCCAATCTGTAAGCTTCCCCTGTTCACAAAACACCACCTCGATGACTTCCCCATCAGCAAACTAACACCAAAACTCCTTCCCAAGGGGCCTCCATATCTTCCCACAACGGCTGGCATCGGTGGCCGCCCGAATCCCTCCGTCGATGATCCCATCAGCGCCGTCATCCTGGCCTTTTTCGTTGCCGGAGCCGTCCTCAACATGACCATCTTCCAGCTGAACAAGCGCCGCTCCCACAAGTTTATCCTGTCCGGTCTTCTGTTTGGATTCTGCATGGCCAGAATCACGGCAAACGTCTTGCGAATTGCATGGGCTTCGCACGTAACCAATGCTCGTCTCGCCATCGCCGCCCAGGTTTTTGTCAACGCCGGCGTCGTCCTCCTCTTCATCGTCAACCTCATCTTTGCCCAACGTATCCTTCGCGCCTACCATCCTCAGATCGGCTGGAGTAAGCCTGTCTCGTTGGTGTTCCGATTCCTCTTCTTCAGCATTGCCGCCAACCTCATCATGGTCATCGTCGCCGTGGTTTACACATTCTACACTCTTGACACCCATATCCGTCTTCAGCTCCGCAAGATCCAGCTCACTGCCAGCACATACCTCGCCGTTTTGGCTTTCTTACCCATCCCCATTGTTGCCCTCTGCCTTCTACTTCCGCGCAAGGCCCGCATGGACAAGTTTGGCCAGGGCCGTATGCGCACCAAGATCCAGCTGCTCCTTTTTACTTCAACTCTCTTGACCCTGGGTGCTGGTTTCCGTGCGGGCGTCGCCTACGAAGTTCGCCCCGCCTCAAACCCTGCCTGGTTTCACCACAAGGCCTGCTTTTACGTCTTCAACTATGCAATTGAGCTCATCGTCATCTACTCTTATGCTCTCTCTCGCTTCGACAAGCGATTCCATATTCCTGATGGCAGCAGCGGCCCCGGTGCCTATTCTGGCGCTAGCTCTGACTCCAACTCATCTACCAATGACCGCATCTTCAGAGTCAACACTGAGTCTGAGGTCTTTGGAAACGATGAGCGCCCTAAGCCAGAAGAATCGAATCACAACCAGGAGAAGCTTCACCAGGAGAGCGTGTAATGGAGTGGCCTGATGCGCTTACGCAACTCCGGTTTCTTTTATTCTCCTTTTTTCTTTTCCCCTCCACATGTACTCACCCGATAATGATAGAACTGAGATTGTACTGCAGTAGGGTGCCATTTAGGGATATTGATTTCTCAGCTCAAAATGTTCACCCCGTATATCATTGTATTAGGAGGATTAGGGAACCTGGCATGTATAGAACATAGATGACTTATGACTTGGTCGCATTGAGACAACCACATGGTTGTCCTAATAATATTACGACCGTAAAAATAAACAATTCTTTTCAAACTTATATCTGTGACTTAACCAGTAAGCATCTAGTTCTATTTTACCTCGTCGGGATACGACCTTCAATCTCACTGATCGGGGAGGATATAATCCGAGGTAGCAATTTGCAAAACAACGGAAACAAACCAACAGCTGCATGAAGCGAAATCCATTGTGGCAACGTTCATTTCGTCTCCCCTCCCCTCCCTGTTTTATTGTTCACTACGAGCTAATTCGGTGATATGGGGTTCTGGATCGGCCAAAACCAAATTCAGCTCACTACGCGGCCGAACGAATGATGTCGTGTAACATGCCCGATAAAGGAATAGACCCCAATGTCTCGCGTGTACCTCGTGACTTGGAGAGAAACAGGCACCAATTTGTTTCACAGCATTCACGCTTAGTACATCACATGTGACTCGGGCAACAAACATGACTTCATGCGACATTCTTTTTCTTCGTCTTCTTCTTGCGGCGCAGACTCGACAGGGCATATCTAAGTATTCATAGGAAGAAAGGGCCATGCATGCATTAAGAAAAGGAAAATACCCTCTCCTCCACCAGGGACGGTGATATGCGTCATGTGCGTAAAGGACATCTGCCCCCAATTCTTCACCACAAGGATTCCCACAGCATTTTTGGGGGCTTGCCAAGCAATGGTGCAGGTCCGTACATCCTGCACCGGGAATGTCTATCGCTTGGGGGGCTTTTGTAAAATCGTACAAGAACAAGCGCGGCTCTCGGCACCGAGGCGTCGTTGGTTGCGAGCGGGGTCGGGAATATGAGCTTGGCTGAACATGGGGTATACGGGGCAAGATTAGAGGAAGTAGTCGGGGGTTCCTGCACACGGTTAGAAAATTGCTTTGGCCAAGGTTACCCAACCTGTAAAACTTACGCCTTGAGACCATCGGCTCGCCCGCTCTGGGACAAGGATCGAATTGCAGGCTAGGCTATGGTCAGTATTGCTTTTTGCAAAAAAAAAAAAAAAAAATCGAACAGGAATTGATACGTACAAGGTGTACTTTAGATGCTCGTCGATCTCCATGATGGCAGCTTGGTTACCGCATCGGTAACAGTAGTTAGGTGCTATCAATCTCGTCAATCAAAATCCTGGCATTGGCGGGGCGGGGCGGTTGCACAAAGGCAGGGCCGCGTACCTGAGAAAATGGTCACCACATTCCGGTCCTGGGACCAATTGTAACCCTCCATGACAAGCTGATGGGCGCGTGCAATCAACGTCAAGCCGTTGTTGTGGTTGAACGCCTCTGAAATGTCCTGGCCAAAAGTGTACCCCGCACCGCGGGGAGAAATGCCCCAACCACAGCGGTCATCGGGATCTGACCATAGAAGGTCACACATGGGGCCCTCGTGGGGAACTTCTTGAATTCGGTCTAGAGCGCGGATGTTGTCGAGCGTGTCAATGCTGGGCGACAAACCACCGTGGAGACAGAAGATTTGGTTGTCGATGAGGGCGGTGAGGGGGAGGTAGTCGAAAAGATCGGTAAAGTACTTCCAGACGTTGGCATTGCCGTACTTTCGAAGACACTCGTCGTAGAAGCCGTAGACTTGGGTGATCTGACGGGACTCGTGGTTTCCGCGAAGAATGGTGATGCGTTGGGGGTATCGGATCTTGAGGGCGACGAGGAGGGTGACAGTCTCGACGGAGTAGTAGCCTCGATCGACGTAATCACCTGGAGTTTAGGTCAGTCACTGGTGTCGCGACAGGCAGTGTCCATGGCGCATACCCATGAAGAGGTAGTTGGTATCGGGGTTGGGACCACCAATTTTGAACAGCTCCATCAGATCGTGGAACTGGCCGTGGATATCACCACACACGGTGACGGGGCATTTCTGATGACATGTCAGCTCTGGCATCTAAAGCTGACATCGCGCTCTGAACGTACCACTGGTTGCACGTTTGACTCTTCTTGCAAGACTTCCCTCGCCTATATTCAGACATCAGCATGTCGCCCCAATGCATCACGCGAGGGCGTCATCATTGCAGATTATCCTGGGACAGCGATGGTGGCATAGCGACCGATGACGTGCCAGCATCGACAGAGTCCCGGAACAGCTTCTGTATGATGGGGCCTTGGAATTCCCTTCTCACCTTCTCGCAAAGTCTCTGAACATCGCTCTCGGCGAGCTGCTTGCAAGACATCAAGCCCTCGATCCAGCCATCGAGGGTGGGGATGGTGGTGGGTTCGAGGTTGAGAACGGGCGAAGCATCGGCGGGCGCTCGCCCGACATCCTCCATATTAGTGTCCATGTTTCGAGAGGTCAAGTTCGAGGCGGATGGCGGATAGGGAGCTGGGGGAGAATGACGTTGACGTGGGTGTTGACGTTGACGTTGCGGTCACGCCTGAATCGCGAGCGGTGGGGTACGAGGCACAAATGCGGCGTCAGGGGGTCTGATGAGGAAGCGGATGCAGATGATGGGGAGGATAGGCGGGGAAAATGACAGCGCAGCTCGAGATGCGGCTGTTGGCGCGGGGTTTGCTTTTGGATCGTGAGGCGCTCGCAGCCGATGTGCGCGCGGGTGTTTTGGTGGTGGGCAGTGATGAGGGAGGGAGAAGGGATGGCGATAGTTGGGGGGGCTCCAAGTTCAGCCTTGGGCTGGAGATTGCTCCAGGGCCTTCGCTTAATGTGTACTGTGTACTATGCATATGTGTGGCGGGAGCACGCACAGTGGCGACAGCATTTGCTGTGGCGGGACCTTATTAGCTGGTTGCCCGATTACAGCTGCTTACCTTGGGTGCTGGGCCCTTAGGCTGGAGCTTAAGCGCCCAGTGTGGCGCGGCTACTGTAAAAATACACTTGCCAAGCTGACACAGTATCAAAGCACAACGGACGAACCGACATTGTTTTTCAAGCCATGATGCCAACTGTCTGGAAAAAAATTATAATGACATCCTCGTGTTGCAATTATCATAAACCAACCAGACTCAGTAGATACATACTATGGCCAAATTTACATCTCGAATACCTGATAGCCGTGAATTTGCGGACACCAATTCTGCTTCTTTCATCTTAGATACGTAACATTCCCGTTGTTTAACATCTCACATGAACATCGCGGAGTCGCGCGACAGTGGAATGTTTAGCTTGTACTCAATTCCAATAATAAGAAAAAAGAACTCCAATAAAAACTAAATTCATGACCGCTAGCTCAATTGAAATCTCATCTGAGTTCTACACATACATGCTCGGCATCTTTTCGTAACCTGGTTTCAGGACAGGCCCAGCCCGACCACGTCGTCATCATCTGCTTCCGCCTCAGTGGGGGCCCCTTCCAGGCCTCGTCCCACTAGGTTCCCAAAATCCAATCCGACCTCTGATAACGTCTTAGCATGCTCCTTGGCTCGCTCCATGCACTGCGTCCACACTGGACCCCCAGGTTCTGTGCTGCTGAGCTGCCTTGCTAAAATCACGTTGAATGCATCCACCTCTTCCTTGGCCCACTTTACACACGCGCTCATCATGGGCGGGGGAAAGCATGATTGGAAACATTGCACAGTATTATGAATAATCATAAAGTATACAAATGAAACCTCCCAAATATACAAGTGAAGGTCGCCTTGAAAAATGCATTGTCTATAATGTCGTGTTAGCTTTAGCGAGCGTGGATAGGTACTGGTCTCACTCACCTGGCGCGCTTGTGTATAATATTACTCCTGGCAACCAAGTACGACTCTCTGGCCTTGTCCTCGAAGCCCAACCTCGTCAACCAACTGACGTTGCGTCGAGTTTTATTTTGTTGGTTATGGGTCAGCTCCAATTCGCGAACGATCATGTTTGCTAGCTTGGCACATCGCTCCTCCACCTTGAAATTGATAAAATCTTGAGCAACGGCATTGTTCTTCAACCCTCGAGCCAGTCCCTTAAGTTTTTCCACGCGGGCTACCGCAAGCTCAAACCGTTGGAGGGCAATGTCAATATCGAGCTCGTCCATTTGACTTTCCACCCAGCGAAGGTTGTGTTGCTTGCCGTCCACCTCAATCAGCATGTCCTTGATGTCAGACAGGGTCGCAAGCAATTCCGTCTTCTGGAGAAGACCAGGGTCTCGCGAAGCAAAGTAGTTGATGGTCTCTCGGGCTTTGTTGTTTGCTTCCATTTCGGATCGTAGAGACTTACGGAGCTCCTCCACGGCTTTGCGAACATTCAGCAGCAAGGTCTTCTTGTCTGAATCTTCTGACTTCTCCGTTCGATAGATGAAGGATTCTTGACCGACACCTCGGATCATGATGGCATCTGCTAATTTGTTTCGGCCTCCAGTGGATGATTCTCCAGTGCTCAACATGTCGATAACCTCGATATCCAACAGGGGCCAGCAGCGATCAGCAACCATCTTCATCATCGGTCCTCGAGTATCTGCGTTTGTGGCCTCCGCCTTGCGCTTCTTACGCGATGCGATCAAGAGGTGATCGTTAAGGAGGAATATAGCCATCGCTCGACGAGATTTGTACGTCGCATTGTCTAACTCGATCCAGTAACCAGCGTTCTGGACTACATGACGCCCGGAAGAATTGGGGAGAAACTTTTGTGACCCTTCCACATTCTTGTACAAAGCTTGCATTTGCGAGTTCCAGAGTGCGCTTCTATCGGCAACGGAGCTGCGCCTGTCTCGTCTGGACAAGGGGGCCATCTCCCCCGTCAAACTGGAGTCATCTCTCATGGCAGCATTACGCAATGCAGTCGTGTTGAGCTTGAGCTCTGACATTAGGTTTTTAAGTGCTCTCATTTCGCTTTTTAATTTCTCTGCCTCCTTGCTAATCTTGATGAACTGGGTTCGGTTCTGCATGACACTTTGCTGTAGGTCGGTTGCCGCTCGATTCTTGAGGATACGCAACTGGCCCTCAAAGTCGCGGATTTGATCTTCGGTTGCATCGCTCAGGGCGGTCGTCACATATTGGTCGGGAGCGAGGTTCGGATCTCGCAATGTTTTGATGTCGACGACCGGGGCGGCTCCGCCCCCTCGAGAGGGGGGTGGTCGACCTTGTGCTCCTCGTTCATAGTTGGCGAGCGAGGGCGGGCCTGGCATGGGAGGGGCAACATCGTAGGCAGCGGGCGGATTGGCGAAGCGAGTCGAATATCGTCGCTTCACGAGATCGGATGTCTAGATGCCTCGGTAAGCATTGAGCGGCAAGGGGGGGTTCCTAGGAGGCGCAGGAGATGCGCACCTTGGTGCCAGCGACTGGCGGTGGACGGGGTCGCGGGCGAGCTGCGGGCTCAGTAGGCGCGGGGCCTTTGGGCGCTTCCTCTTGGATGATGGGGCTGGAGATTTGTCGAGGGGCACTGATCATGGGCCTCTTCTTCCGCTTGCCGCTGCGCAGCGATATCTTGCTGCGCTCCTCAGACATGGCGGGCGGCGCGGAGGGCACAGAGAGTGCCGCGTCGATATTAACAGGAAGGAGGGGGGCCGGCGGCTGAAAGGATGGTTAAGGAGAAGAAAAGAGGCTGCGATTTGGCGCGACTGGTCTTGACGACGTCGGCCTTGACAAAGGTGGCTGAGAGTGTTTCATTCACGCATGCCTGGCTATGGCGTTAGTGCAATTGTCAGAGCTTCCCTTACTCCCCCATACAGTGTCCGGTATGTTGCAAGCTGCGCCCCCACCCCACCACAGCATCGAGTCAGGAACGGTACGTACCTATCGTCCCTTTTGCCCCAAGCTCCTCCAAGTACAAAGGTACCTAGGGCTGCCTTGGTTCTTCGAGACGAGGCTGCAAGGCCGTGGTTTATCCGTCAAAACCACCCAATCAATGGGTCCACCGCGGGCTTAGCGGTCCATGTGCAGTGTGGTTGGTCTTGACATGTACCTAAAAAATTGGTTTCCAATCGCGAAGTATCAAAAGCTCATTCTTGCTGGCAATAATTGACGACATAGTCGCCCTTCCGCCCCGTCACCGTACGTCTTGCGAACTGGGCCTCCATCACGGCAACTCAATTCCTCCTGCTGCCCCTGCTGTTTCGTCTCCCATCAATCAATCCACCAAAATGGTCCAGCCCAACACTGTGGTGACGGCATCCGTCGCAACCTTTGCTGCTGCTGTCGTTGGTAAGTCTCCCCGCCGACGTTTGCCACAGCCGACCGCTGCCGCCGCCGCCGTATGCAATCAAGGGGTTTTTAATTACTGACTCTCCTGGTGTGTCCTCCTTCGACAGGCTATGTCATCTACTTCGACTATCAGCGTCGCAACCAGCCCGAATTCCGCCGCAACCTGAGGAGAAACGAGCGCAAGCAGGCACGTGCTGAGAAGGAACAGGCAGAGGCTTCGACCCAACAACAACGTGACCAGATCCGTGCCAAGGTTGAGGAGGCTAAGGATGAGGGTTTCCCAACTGGTGTTGAGGAGCGTGAAGCTTTCTTCAATGAGCAAGTCATGGCCGGCGAGGTTCTGAGCCAAGATCGTACGAGAATCCTATTGCCGTTGGCATTAAAGAAGGAAGAACAGTGCGTGCTGACCATTTCTATAGCTTCCAAGACTCTCGAGTCTGCCCTGGCTTTCTACAAGGGTCTTAAGGTCTACCCTGCTCCCGGTGACTTGATCCGCATCTACGACAGCACTGTTCCCAAGGTGAGTAATAGAACGAGCTCGAGCACATCCAAAGGTATATAAAACTAACTGTTACCAAGCCCATATTAGATATTCTGGCTGAGATGATCGCATACGACTCGTCCCTCGACATCCGCGCCCCCGCCGCTGCCCCCGCCGGTATCAACCTGGCCGACATCCCTAACGTCGGCCTCGATTAAAGGGAGACCAATCATCGTCTCCCAAATTCTGGTTCCCCTCCGCTCTTTCGCAAACCAGACACAAAAAAGCAACCCAACATCCCCGAAAACCCCGAATTCATGGGCCGGAACTTGCCGGCTCCTGAAACATGATATGGAGACCTGACGACGGCCTTCAATGTACCATAGTCTTTGCTCTTCCAGCTTCCATAGAGCTTTGTGTAAACAGGTGTACGTTGAACGAATCTGGTATGGACCTAGGAACGGCAAGGCAGCGCTTCCGTAACACTTCATGAAGTCTTAATTTTTTTTTTTGCTGTTACTATCCCCTCTTGGGGCCTATGAGGACTCGATTTTGCGTCCCTTTCTGTCTACTCTGTCATCACGAGGGTCAAATCCACCATTGCCCCAAGTTGCCCATTCTGGTGTTGGAGGACCCATGTAGTCTTCTGGCTTCCAGTCACCATCAACACCCCGCTCCTCCAATAGATCAAAAAACTTTTTGTAATCAATAGTCGTGTGCCACTTCCCGTCCACGTTGAACCTCTCACTCGCCAATAGAATGCAGCAGCTGTGCGCATGCTCGGCCGCGATGCCATATTTAAGGCCCTTTTCCTGCAGTCTCTTCTCCAGGGCCTTCACAAATTCACAAACCTCCCAGTAGAAGGGTACGTTGGACATGCTCAGTCCAGCGTTGGATGACGTAGATGTACCGCAGTATGTGACTCCCTTGACCTCGACAAAGCAAGGAAGACCCTGCTCGACAAGTTTTGCGTATCCCTCGGCCTCTTCGTCAACGTTAAAGCCCTTGACAAGCGTCAGTCGGAACACGGTGCGGTGGCGGAATCGTTTCTCGCGTAGAATTT
The DNA here is from genome assembly GCA_020623695.1 of Calonectria henricotiae. NCBI lineage: Eukaryota > Fungi > Ascomycota > Sordariomycetes > Hypocreales > Nectriaceae > Calonectria > Calonectria henricotiae. Next base: position 97,967 of record JAHVYB010000130.1, on the reverse strand, counting down.
CCAGACATCGCTGGAACCGCTCCCAGAAGTCTCGGTGCAGAGGCCTATCTATTCTCCGCAACGACTCCTTGTCAGCGGCGTCGATGGAGACATAGAGCTGCGTGACAGCCTTGAGGGCCGCCAGCTGGTCGGGGTGCTGTGCATTGCAGACCAAGAAAGATGAGATGCGTTCACGATGCAGCATCTCGAGGAACTCGTTGATATAGGGGTAGAAGATGGGCTCTCCGACTAGCGACAGAGCACAGTGGCGAATCTGCATGGCCTCCGCGAACCGTTCGGCTCGAACACCGGGCATACCACGCAGCATCTTGATCTTCTGATAATGGTTCTTCTTGACACCCTCAAAAATCATGTCTGGCGGGTCCACAACCCATCGCCAGGTGGTTCCAACTGGGTTTGTGCCGTGACGCCAGCAGAAGACGCACTTGTTGGAGCAGGACAGAGATGGAGTAGTTTCCATGCACTGGTGAGAGTTGATGCCGTAGAACGAAAACTTGTAACAGGAGCCTCGACCACGGAGGGCCGACTTGGTCCATCGGCAGGTCTTTACACCCGAGTGAGAGCCAACAATGGCGTAGCCTTGCTTGGTCAGGGCCTTGTACGTTGGTGATTCCTTGGCAACCATTTCTTTGGGTCCTTGTGGTATCCCATTTTTCTTGTTTGATGAGCCATATGAAGTAAAGTCGACAGCCAGGGGAGCCTTTTTAGAATCGGTTGACTTGTCGTCCTTTCGGATCATTTTGCCAAGATCTTCCACATCATCAAGGTCCTTTCCGGTGCTCTTCTTCTTTTTATTGTTGACTTCATCGTCCAAAACGACTTCTTCATCCTCATAATCATCATCTTCTTCTACGTCGCTCTCGTCAGGGGCGCCGCTTCCAGGAAGTCCTTCACCTAGGTTCCCGGTACGGGTAACAAGCTCGATGATTTCCTCTACACCCCTTGTCCACTCCATCAGTCGCTCGGCATGATCGCCTTTCATGTCTCCCATTCCAACTGGGTACGCCCTCTTGCGCGCGGTAAGCTTGGCCATCCACTTGTCAACATCCTTGGCTTGGAAGCAGAATCCATCCGACTCGGTAGGCCAGTTCTCAGTGTCCCCGAATCCAAAAACAGAGTATCCCAGCAGAGGCGAGAGAGGAGCAGTATCAATACGGAAGTCATGGTGAGTTTCTTGCAAATGCTCCAAGAAAGTGTCGTTAATGGAATCTATGTTGTAGCTGGGAATAAGGAATAGGTAGAACTGATCGGCGTCGCCGTGGATCTTGGAGGGGGTAATAAAATAATCGTCAAAGTCGACTTCAGACAGGTCGCAAAGCTGAGGCTTGAGGAATACGCGACCGGAAGTGTTGGCTAATTGCTCAACAGAGTCCTCCAGTTTCCGAACATATTCCTTCGCAATCTTTTCGGTTTTGGTGGTGACGGAAGAGAAGAAAACCATGATGAGGACCGGGCGGTCTGGCTTTGCCTCATTTTCGTTCTTCGTAGCTGGCTTCTTGGCCAGTCCTCCCTTTATTCTTTTGGGCCCTTGCGATTTGGCAGGCTTCTTCGATTCGGGGACACTCTCAATTAACGGAGCCTTTTCCTCCGCCACAACCTCGACCTCCTCGACCTCCTTGGGCTCTTGATAGAGCTTATCCAATGCAGAAAGTTTCGGGGGGTCTTGGTGGAGATGCAGATAGACTCGTAAGGCGCCGAGGACAGCGAGAAGGGCGAAAATAATGGGAGTGCGATGGACGTGCCAGGCTTCGACTAGGTCTGCGGGGGTCAGAGGGGTCAGAGGGGTTGGAGTGCAAAGCAAACTCACCATCGACGAACGAGTCAAGCCGCAGCGGCGACGAATGGTTTGCCCATTCCATCTTGGGCACACAATGGTTGTGTTCGGACGTAACAATTTGGCAAGAAGTTGAACCTGTCGTGGGCAATGTTCAAGGTCTGACGGGGAAAAAGCGAATTTGCCCCGCCAATCATAGTTTTTGGTGGGGTGCCCTCTCGTTCGTCATTCTGCATCGCCAATCGAAACACGGCGATTTGATTAGCCAACCAAATACTTCAAGGGCCCTTGGTGTAAATGGATCTAGTTCTGCGCCACAATCAACGTTATTGTGAAGAAAAAAGAGCAATTATATTTGCATCATATTTAGAAAGCCTATGCCTACATTTTTACTCTACTTTCCATTCCTAATGCTATTGATTTTTTATATTTTACCCTTTTATTTTTACTTTTCACCTAAACCCCTGTGCACGTCGCCATTCTAGTGTCTTTGCAATGTCTCATGTAATAAATCACAAATGAAAATCTGGAATCCTAGGTTGAAAGTCATAGTTCTTTAAAACGGTGGAAATACAGCGCCAAAACACAAGATAAAAATGCCATACCAATCCCTTAAAGTTCATACAACGTAACAAAGGTAGTCAGAACGTGGCTGGGGTTGGGAAGCATTTCAGCCAAAAGCCTACCCTGTACAGATGACACCACAGTCGGGATGATTGGAAAGGTTAGGGCGGTGGTGACGTTCTCTAATCCGGGCCAATGGCGGTGCATTACCACAAAGGGCATGGTAATGCAAGTTGCAAAGGATAAACAGACATCAATCCACCAAAGCGCCCAAGATATGTATCTCAATCCACCGCCTCGGCCTTTACAGCAGAGCACCATCATGTTGATGATTGCTTCTCTCACGTCAGCACGAAACAACTGAACAAAGCGATTAGCCTCTATCCTCCAACTTACTAGCGAGACCAATTGGGAAGCAGCCGAGAAATAGAGACTAGCCGGGGTGGGAGATCATAGCTCCCCAAATATCGGGGTACAAGGTATAGCGGGCGATTGACAGGCCAAGAAAGATGCTGAGCAGAACTACGTTGAGGCCAAAAAATGCCATAGGAGACGAATTGCAGCTATCGCCCATTATGGAGCAATATGGATACAATGTCGGTGCCCATGTTGACTGAAACCATCTATATCCAGATGTCTCTTGTCAAATGGCTCACACCCAAATCAGTATTGGTAGTACTCACGACGGTGGGAAATTCCGCACAACCCGACGCCAGCCGACCTTCTTTTTGCAGGGGAGCGTGGAATTCGCTGAGCGTGCTGGGGCTGGGACACGAGATAGGAGGGCTGTCAGATATGACGACGGACGGCGGCAGATTGATTGCTACTGGCAGCATTGACCCTAAGACTTATCCGCCTGGGAGTGATGGTAACGACAGGGAAGCCAGGGGTTTTTAGCATAAAATGCCATAATGCTCGACTTAAGAGAAACAATGCTGACTGCTACCCATTGACTGAAAGCCATACAGCCCTACGAGAAGTCAAGACGGAGGATTTCGCCCAATTTTGGAAAATTATCCGACGCGAATTTCCTGAGTAGCAATGCAATCAACCGTGGAGGCGATTGCGAATTCGCAATCCCCACGACCCGTTCGCGATATTCGGCCCAGGCCAGGGAGTTACCGTACTGAGGTGGATGCAGTCGGCACAGTCAGATTCACAGTGCCGAAATGTGATGGCACTAAAATGTGCCTTTACGTACTTGTTAGCGCACACGGGAAAAATGGCCCAATGATGATCCACAACGTAAACACGACCAGGAGGGGCACAGGGGTAAATGCAATTGACATCTTCCATTGCTTGTTTTGCTGTCTTGTCTATCTGTGCTGGATTTGATTTCGGTCTTAATGGCATCTTGGCATTGTAGACCACCAAACCTGCTCTGCACCGAACCCGCAGATAACGCCGCTGCGGAATTTGACCGTCGATACATCTCGTAGCAACCTTAGTGTCTTAGCGTCCAACCAGAAGCGCCAACCGAGCTCACCAGACCCTTTGGCTTGCCGATACAGCCCGCCAGATGATACCGATATCAGTCAACGCCCCACAATCCAGCATCGGTGTTACTATCAGCCGGGTTGGCATTCCCGGACCTGACCGACTTGAGGGTACAGAGAGATGGTGGCCGCGCAAGTCGTCAACCCCCGCTCCCCTTCTCGCTTGTGTGTGCCGGGTCTTGGTCGGTGTGTGCGTTGTCCTCTTTTTCATCGAACCTCTACCAAGCCATTGTCATCAACCATAATCATCAGCCCCATCATCAACACCATCACCATAGCATCAAACAGTTGCTCCTTAGCACAATCTAACAAGTCATCATGTCTGTCAGTATCATCTCAAACACTTCTGCCCTTGGTGCTCCTCAGGTTGGACTCCAGGTTGGGGAGTTCCAGCAGGACCGTTTCGATAAACTCGTGTTGGCATTGAAAGATGCCCTCGGTCCATCGTCAGGTCTGACGTGTGACGATATAGACGTCGACTTCTTGACTCGTCTTATGGCGGAATATGATAGCTCCGACAACCAATGGTCGAGGTATGCATTTGGAGACTACACACGGGGGTATACTAGAAACCTAGTCGACGACGGTAACGGCAAAAGCAACCTGGTAAGTCCCGTCACGGTCAACTCGACCCCACCCAGCCAGCGCTAACATGGCTCTGCACCAGCTCGTCCTCGTATGGTCTCCCGGAAAGGGTAGCCCTATTCACGATCACGGCAAGGCCCACTGCCTGATGAAGATCCTTCGGGGGGATCTGACCGAGACGCGTTATGCTTTCCCCGAGGAAGGTGTTGAAGGACCATTGAAGGTTATATCAAACAAGACATATAAGGAGAATGCGGTTGCATATATGGCTGATGAGCTTGGGCTCCACCGCGTGTCCAATCAGGGCAGCGAGTTTGCTGTCTCCCTACACTGTAGGAAACCCCCCTAGTCACCGACACTTGCCTGGCAACTGAACTAACCTGCAACTATGCAGTATATACCCCACCCAACGTAGCAAAGAAAGGTTGCCACATCTTTGACGAGAAAACTGGAAGGAAAAGCCATGTGCCAGGTTGCCACTACTACTCGGCGTATGGCAGACTACTTAAGGAGTAGATGGAACCTTACCTTGAGGCCTTGGCCCCCTTTGACGAGAACATGAATTTGCCGAATTAGCGTTTGTGATTGAAGTTGTTCGTCCCTTTGGCTTTTGATGTTTTTGTTGGAATGTTCCCGGGGTTCTTTGCGGCCTGTCGGATAATGGTACCACTTGGATCTGGATTTGTTTGATAGAGCACCTCGTTCGAGCCCTGGCATAGCAACGGTAGCAATGAATACGTGCCGAGTCCCAATAAAGAACCCCACAACGCTGAACTGTCGTGAAGAAGAGGTTGAAGTGAGGAGGAGGAATTTTATCAGCTCGTCATCTCGTTCTTTCTCTTCCATCACACGCGATTTGGATTGCGCAATTCCCACTAGTCTAAAAACAGTGGACGGCACAATGAGGTTTTACGCTTTCCGTGCCGAGCCGGCCGACTACCGGCGGTGCCGCCGTGACCCAGTTGAAATAAAGCCCCTTCTGATTGGCCTTAAATTTAACTCTGGTTCACCGAGTCCCGCCGCCATCCTGCTCTGCCGAGCACAACATGACCGTACCGGGTCGCTCAGTGGCTCACGCGGCCTGTCGTTCAATGACACTCGCTGTGCTCTTCCCTTCCATTTACCTTTCGCTCAGAAGCAGAGGCGGCGGAGCGGTACAAACAGCCCCAAAAATAAGGTACGTTACCCACTAAATTACTGCAGGGCCGAAAGTACATTTCACTGAACCCCCCTACATTCACCAAAATTAATTCATCTACTCAATCAACCCATGCTTCAGTAGTAAGCATTTACTCTTGCCTATACTTATATAGATATATATATATAAAATTGTACATGAAATAATGAGAGAAGAGCCGTGCATCATCGAATCAAGTGGCACGTAATCGCACGCTCCACCAATGAATCCTGCTTTCACCGCTGCGGCTGTTCCGTCTTGGCCATGTACATGGTAGCCAGCCTGCCTGGACGCCCTGTAGGAATGCATGATCTCATCATGAGGGGGTAGTGACTCTTAACGTAGCAAATTGGCCTTACTTGTGTAAGATCAGCAACATATTTTTTGGTGTATGGCTGTGAGTCAATTCATGTTTTATTGCACATGCATGTACAGTGTTACCTTGTCAATACGCCCTTCGCAAATGTTCTCAAACGATTCCATTTTTAGACAACGCGAATTAATAATTAGGTTCATGGTGTATAAAAGTCTCTATGATGCTTTGGTGGTGCATGTAACTTTATGGGATACTTGCCCCTCCGGGAACCGATTACTTCAACCTCAACATCCATATATCTACCATGTCTGCAGAAATAAAGCCATTCAAAATAAACGTGTCCGAGTCCGCTCTGAGTGCGCTCAAGTCGAAACTCTCTATAGCAACATTTCCAAAGGAAGTCGAGTTTTCCAACGATTGGAACTTCGGCTCGACACTCGGTGATGTGACACGTTTAGCAAATTACTGGAAAGATGGATTCGATTGGCGTGCCCAAGAGGCAAAATTAAACACATTTCACCAATTCACTACCATGGTCAATGTAAATGGATTTGGGGATATTCAGATGCACTTCATACACCAGAGAAGCAGCAAGGCTGGCAGCATTCCGCTGTTGTTCGTTCATGGCTGTAAGTGATTCTCCACTGCCGCACTTTGCAAGCAAAGATTGTATACTCAACAATTCACAAGGGCCTGGAAGCTACCTCGAGGTGCTCAAAATTCTTCCTCTACTCATCAATACCGACAGCAGCCCATCATTTCACATTGTTGCCCCGTCGCTGCCCAATTATGGCTTCTCAGACGGCATCACAAAGATAGGGTTTAGCATTCCACAATATGCAACTGCAGTTCATAAAGTCATGTTGAACCTTGGCTACGAGAAATACGGTATGGTGTAAAAAAGCGTTTTTTTTTGGGGGGGGGGGGGGGGAATAGCTCCGCTAATGTATTCTTAGTCACTCAAGGAGGCGACTGGGGCTTTGCTGTCACTCGCATGTTGGGTCTTCTATATCCCCAGAACTGCTTGGCTTCTCACCTAAACATGATCCGTACTCTTGGCCCTCCCTCTCTCCTTGCGACCCCTTTGCAATATATAAAGCACGCCGTACTTCCATATACGGAATCAGAAAAGGCGGGTTGGGCTCGAAGCCATTGGTTCCAGCAGGAAGGGTTCGGCTACAATCTCTTGCAGGGCACAAAGCCATCCACTCTAGGGTTTGCCCTGTCTGACTCTCCAGTGGCTTTGCTGGCATGGATATATGAAAAGTTGCACGACTGGACGGATGACTATCAGTGGACAGATGACGAGATACTCACCTGGATTTCGATCTATCAGTTCTCTACAGCAGGCCCGGAAGCCAGTGTTCGGATTTACTATGAATCAAAACACACAGAGCTCGAAAAGAGGAATAAAATATTCAGCTACGTCCCTGGAGTTCCACTGGGCCTGTCGTATTTCCCTAGGGATCTCATTTTGGTGCCAAAGACATGGGGAAGGACTCTTGGACCCGTTGTCTTTGAGACCTCCCATTCAGATGGCGGTCATTTTGCTGCCCATGAGAGACCCGAAATTTTAGTTGAAGATTTGAGAAATATGTTTGGAGAAGGAGGCGGTGCTTATGAGGTGGCAAAGAAGCTGGTAGATATCGAACTGAAGAGGTCTGGTTAGCTACCACTTGTAGGATATGTTGTCCATAAATTTCATTAACTAGGACGGTTTTAGTTTGCAAATACCAAACAATGGTTATTTAGGCTATTGCTGTATGGGTGAATGAACTGCGCCACTCCTGCGCGTTACTGGTGCAGTCATCGTCTTGTCTTCAAAAGACTGCGCAGGACGCTATTTTGTGGCCTATCATCTATGCTGTTGTGATATAAGGGGGGTCTACCGGTCCACAAAGGGACGGTCGTCTTTTTTGTGATAGTTATGAGCCCTTGGTTTGCGCTATGGCTAAAAATTGCTGTTTGTGACTGGAACCCCATAGGTCACCAATTCGAACCCCAGTCGGAACCAGTGGACTATAAAGCCTAGCCAGGCCCTAGATTCCGGCGAGATGTACCCGGTCAAAAGGTGTAAAGCCATAGATGTTCAGGTCAGTTCACTCGGAAAAATCTACAAGAAGAGATTTTATCCTTGTAAAACTGGGGGGTGTGTTGTGATATAAGGGGGGTCTACCGGTCCACAAAGGGACGGTCGTCTTTTTTGTGATATATGCTAACCGCGATGAGGCCCCTCACCCCCCCCCCCCACTACGCTCACAAGTGGGAAGGCTTTGAGGCATGCGATATCCGCTGATTTGCCGGTCTCTGGACCATCCATCCCAATGCCCCGCGTAGTAAGCTGCTTAGTGGGATGGTCAATCTCGACCTGTATTCTGTGTCTCTTGCAGCCCTTCAAACATCTTTCAGATATAGGTGTCTTGGCTTGGGACTTCCCGGGAGAATTTGGGATAGTGCTCCCTCCTCCTAGTTTATCCCGGCACTGGGTTATCATCGCCATGAGTGATCCACTAAGCCTCGGCACGTCAGTAATAGCGGTAGTGACGGTCACGTTTCAATCCAGCAAGGCGTTATACGAGACCATTCAGAGTTTTAGGACGCACCAAACTGTTGTTGCCCGATTATTACACGAGCTTGATGGTCTGCAAAAAGTATTGGGATCTTTGCAAGATCATGTCCAAGCCAACGATGCTGAATTCGCTCCGCTCAAGTTTCCATTGGTCCAGTGCTCGCGAGCATGCAATGAGTTCAAGGACATGATAGACAAATGCAATAAGCGCTCTACAAACTCTCGAACGAGTTTTAGGGATTGGCTAAAATTAAGCTTTATGAATGGCGACATTGAAGCTTTTACAAGCATGTTGGCCGGTTATAAGTCAACTGTGAGCATCGCCCTGGCTGATGCGCACTTGTAAAGACCCTTCCTTTTCTTTCTCTTCGGGACAAAGGGGTATGCTAACAAGTGCCTAGGCGCACTACGAAAGTCACGTTGCAAGCGTTGAATGAGTACAAAGACTTGATTAATGACACACAAGACGAACTAAAAACTCATCTCAGCAATATCAACCACAAACTCCAGGCATATGCGCCCTCAGACAGCGAGCAGCCTGCGGCAAAGCCCACCGAGATCGAGCGAATAGCGCAAGAGAGGGACGGAATCGAAGAGTGCTTGAAGCTCTGTAACCAGTTTCTCGAACAAATCAACACGGTCACCTTTCCAGTTGACCTACCCCGATCGTCACCAAAGGAGGGCACACCGACGTCAGTAACCCCTCAAAATATCACCGCCGCCGCTGCTATGACGTTGTCGACATTTAAAGACTGTGGTTCCAGGCTCGCGGATAACATAATTCGTTTGGAGGTTATGAGGCAGACGGCAGATCTAAGACTACAGTCAAGGGGTGCAGACTTGGTTGGTGATGTTGGAGCTGATCCTGAACGCGATATTCAACGACTCCAAGGCGAGGTAGATAGTACTACACAGCGTCTAGCATATTTTGAACAAGCGTCGGATCGTGCATCATCCGCTCGAGTGCACATTGTGGAGGATATTTCGGCAGGTAACAAGTCTACACAGCTTGTTGCGTCAACAGTTGGAGACTTGATCTGGGTCCGAGGAGCCAAGGCCGGGAATAAGTCGCTTCAATTTTTTGGGTCTGTTTCTGATAGTGCTTTACATCAACTCTTCGCGGCACATAATGAGCAGCGGTTTGCTCAAAACAGCCGGCATACTGTCGAGAGGCGGCCGGCAAACAGCGAACTATGCGCGAGCATTGCGGGCAGTGCGGGCAGCTCATCCCCGATACAGTAAATAAAACCCTATTCTGACTCTTCCCTTCGCACAGTCCTTATGTTGCCTCTGTCAACTGTTCCCAGAACTTTCCCCGTGCCATATGCATTCCCAAAGCGAGACGGTTCAGACGCTTGCTCATTTGGCACGACTTGGCGTTGGTTGAGCATGCTTGCGAGTTGTTGTACTGAGGCTTCCTCCCAAGATCCAACCACTTGCCATGCATTCCAGCCAGCTTCGACAGTTTCTGCGTCATACACGTGGTCCTTGGTCGAGACTAGTAGTTGCACACCATAATCGCCCACCTTCACATCCCGAATCCGATGCGTTGGCCGGGATGACGAGTGGCCTTCTTCCGGAGGCTGAGGACTTTCGGGGTTGTTGTCCATTGTATTTTATTTTAGGATTTTCTTTTTGGAGGTGGCGGTTGGGGGTATCAAGAGGCGAAAAGGTTGCGACGCTTTAATGCAAAGCTGAGGTTCCATCTAGTCAATTCTGCCAAAAGTCACATGAGCGGGGTACCCATAGCCAAGGATCTTGGATTAGATGTACACTATTCATCTTCACACTTCTTGACAGAAATGTGTCGATTTTCAAGAAAAGGTCGTCCAATCAATTCTTTATTCGATTAGAACCCGTGGAATCCAAATGAATATGAATTTCAATACAGAGGCACATTCTTCCGACGCAGAGGGTTCCTCACCCCTGCAGAAACAAGATTTACTGGGCATGATTGCTTAATTCAAGCTAAAAAAAAATTAAAAAAAATTATTAGCGCCAATGTTCTATTAACTGGGGAAGTTTTTTATCCTCTAAGCCCCTCCAAAGGCCCAACGAATCAGTCAGGTTCCATCTGCATGCAAGCCTCGAAACATGATCAGCTGAGAATAACGACGGGATACATCTTCGTTCATTCGCATGCCAGAAGGACCACGGAATTTTCGGCGCTAGCCATGTAAACTTACAGGCGTCCTTTCTAGGGAATGTTGCTTGTTGGCAGACGGGTCCTGAGCTGTACCCCTCGGGGATAGCGATACGTACCTGATCCTGCATGCATTAACGTCGACCAAACCCCGGGACCCAGGATGCCAATGTACTAACATGGACGCACTTGCAGCATCAATATACACCAGCGATACTACATGACAGACTGAATAGACCAAACAATACAAAACCATTTCATGTCTAGCTTGCACAACCGGGCTACATTATGCTGGTTTGAAAAAGGTGGGGGGATTCATATAAGAACTGGAAGCTCAGCATGAAGACAAAAGTCGAAAATATAGCATTCCTTCTCAATCAATTCCAAGTCGTGGTTTCACAACATGAGTCTGTCCTTGACCCATATATTTCCTCCTCTCCCTAAATTTACTCAAAAACAGCTACCTGATCTAACCGGCAAGGTACGTACTGCATAACCTAGTCACTGGCCGCTCCCGGTTGATCTCAACTGATACGTTAATCCTAGATTTACTTCATTACCGGACTGACATAAGGTCTTGGACTTGAACTCGCCGCTATTCTCTACTCCAAGAATGCTACTTTGTTTTTCGCAGCCCGATCTCACCCCAAGTTAGATGCTGCCTTGACCCAAATAAAATCTATGCATGTGTCGTAGACAGGTCAACTTCATTCTCTTTCTCTAGACCTCTGCTCGTATGATTCAGTCAATCAATGTGCCTCCGAATTTCTCGCCAAGTTGCAACGTTCAGATGTCCTTTCCCATAATGCTGGGGTTTTGGCGCCTCCCAAGGGCAGCAAGAATCAACATGGGGTTGAACTACAGATGGGTGTGCACTGCCTTGGACCGTACCTGCTGACAAAGCTGTTCGAAGGGACTCTCAAGGATACATCACGGCTACCCAGTATAAACCCTTGAGAAATAAGGGTTGTGTGGGTAGGCAGCTCGGGAGCAGCATTGACCCCAAACGGAGGTTTAGACATAGTTCAGCTCAGAAGCGGAAAGTTTCTTGATCCCTCCCCAGTCGACAGATACTTTGCCAGCAAATCAGGGGAGTTTTTCCTGCACGGAAAGTACCATAGAGTGTTCAAAGACTCCGGTATAATTAGCGTGGTAAGCTCGAATGTTGATATCAAAATCACGCAGCGATTAGAATTGACGATAAACTTAGTATATGGATCCAGGAAACCTCAAGACCAATCTTCAGACGACATTTCCTACCGAAGTGTCTTGGGTTGGTTCGGTTATCCTCAATTTGTTTCTCAAAAAGCCCATACAGGGTGCATACACGGAGCTGTTTGCAGGGCTTTCTCCTGATATCAGTGCGGAATCATTGAAAGATCTAGACACGTGGGTCATTCAATACGGCAGAATTGCAAAGATTCGTTCAGACCTAGCCGACGCATGTCGGGAGGCAGTGGACCACCAATCAGGTCATGTGATGGACTTCTACAATTAGTGTGATGAGCAGCTGGAAGGATATATTTGATTTCGTATTTAAAATCGACGATGCTTCAATTTGATTTAATAGAACAGGATTTGGGGGTACGGTTCCAATGCTATGTCAACATGAAGAAGACGTATTTGCTGTTTGTGATCAGTCATAGTTCCAGTGAAGCAGAAGTTTTAATCACTAACTTGATATTAAGTCGATATTTTCTAACCTGCACAACCTATCACAGCTCCCACTTCAAATCTAACAGCCAGTAGCCCTCTCAAGTTTGAGGATGATTTGCAAACAAACTACATTGCCAATACGATCCTGGTAATCACTTGAGCCTATATTTATAAAGGAGATTATGGATATTTTTAGAAGTACGTAGCATACATAGCACAGATGGAGAGATCACTAGTTTATTTTATCAAAGCAGGGTTTGAGAGAACCCTCGTTCATGGCAATGCCAGGCTGAAACTAGGGCAAATGGAACCAGTTTGGCAAATTATGACGATCAAGGTCTGTTCTCAATTACATCGTGCATTCATCATGATGAGTTTCGATGGGCATTGACAACAGAAAACAACCATTGATCGTGCTTTGGCAGAAATTAAGGGAGACGGAACTGCGAACGGGCCATCTCGGTAGAGGTGGAGAATGATTCGACTTGTTTAAAAAAGAAAGGCAGAGTGGGGACCAGCTGTGATCATACGATAGAAAATCGTTCAGAAAAAGAAAGAATAAAAGGAAGAAGAAGGAAGGTTTCAAACACGATTTATCTCGGGGAAATAGTGTAGCTGTAGCAACATAAACGGGTCTCTGGCACATTCTTCCGGCCATCTCCGTGAAACAGGAAATAGGCGGGCAGCGAACCATCAACATGTATGTACGTGTTCATCTCAGTTCACCGACCCGACTTTCCCTCTTCCCCCCCCCTTCTTTTCTTCCCAATTACTTGGCTCTACTGGGGCCCCGTCAAAGCCTCGAATCAACCGGGCTCCTTGTCCCGTTGTTGTCCAATGCGAGGGTGATGCGGGCCAACAGCCCATGCTCCTTGACACGCAACTGAGGCGTGTACGAGAGTGACTAAAAGCTGAGGTGCCAATATGCAGGATGCGACTGGCTCACAGACCAGATTGGGAGAGGAGCAAGGAAAAAAATAAAAAAAAATTGGTGAGCTGTACGTGAACCCCCCTGTCCCGGAGTGTGCGATCGGGAGATTCATGCGCGGCTGAGGCGTCGCCCAGCTGGTAGCTAGCAGCCATGCAAGTCCATAATCGAGACAAGGTAGTGATCGCAAAAGTACACAATATCGGGACTCGACGGCTGATGGCAAGGGTCCTTCAGCTGTGAGGCAATTTGTCGCGCTCATGACGCGCCCTTGTATCGCCTCTCAACCCTTGGCAGCGCTGAGATTCGCGGCCGGGCCGGTGTTGCACGCATTTTTGCACAACATGCTTGCTTTTTGAGACAGCGAGATGGTCGCAATACAGGCGGAATTGGTCGGGTTGAAGCCGGGGCGTTGAACCAGCCTCAACCCAATCCGACCCCCTTGTGCATTCTAGAACTGCGCTGCAGGCAGGGGTGTGCGTTGCAGCACATCATCTGACGGCTAGCGTGTCTGCCAATCGACCTAGTCCCTGTTGCACCTTGTCAGGCACATGGTGTGGGAGCTTGGCCTGGTCTGGGGAAATCGGCGTCGCCAATCGACGATTTGAGATGTGATGTTGCATTCACCGTCGGCTACCCGTACACCATCACAGCCCATCGGATCGGCATAGTGTCCGATCCGGGCGAGAGAGAGAGAGAGAGAGAGAGAGAGAGAGAGAGAGAGAGAGAGAGAGAGAGAGAGAGAGAGAGAGAGATCCGCAGCCTCTACGTAATTATTATTTGCCTCTGTGGCTCCATTTCTCCTTTGCCAATATCCGACTCCCCTGTCGATATGAGATTATTGCTTTTTTGTTTCTATATCCCAACGTCCAAGCGGTCCGAGATGGATGTCGCGTGAGCGTTGAGAGCGCCTCCCGCCCATTCTCCGCCGGGATCCCTCTTTGAACCTTCAACCCAATCCGACCGGCTGCAGCCCGGTGAGTTTGGAAGGCTTCTCGGCTCCATGTACCGGCAGTTACAAAGCGTGTTCCCGTAGCTGGTTCTCTCACTCACCGAGATAGCCCGACCATGTCTTGCAAACGATCCAGCTGCCTGTGGCAGCCACACTGCAGAGAGCCACACATACAGGCTGTAGGCGACCGGCTCTTGCGTCTTGAAATGCATTTCCGAAATGAATTGGATTGTGTCTTCGGCAAATCGTCTCGGCTGCTGCAGAATCGTTCCCCGAAGGGAGGTTGTGGGTAGTATGTGCATCGCGATCGCGGGACATGTACTGCACGGAGATGAAAATCTGGGGAACGAACGACATGGAACGGCAAAACGAGAGCTTTTTTTTTTTTAGTAAAGAAACTTAGTCTAGGGAATGTATTTCCAGAATCAATCCTTGTAGCTATGCAAATTTTACAACTTTGGTTCATGTATATGCCCGCCCTCCAAACGCCTAGCATCAATATCACAGTTTATCCATCCGTGTACTCGTACTCGTAGCTAATACCACTCAGGCGGTCTTCTCCGCCAAAACCTCATCGTGAGCATCCTCAACGCGGGGCTTCTTGTAACTTCCATCATCAGAGACGTCGGCGACACTGCCACTGTCGCGGCCCCTCTCAGAGCCGGAGCTGGGGGCCGTGACAGACTCGTTGTCGTCCTTGTTCTTCCTCGTAGCCGACCAGACAGAAGCTAGGTCGGTCGGCACCACACTGGGTGTGATGGAGCCGGTGTCAAAGCCAAGGCGGCGAATGGCATCACTCAGCTCCTCCAGCTTAGGTTCGTCCACAGTAGGCGCAGGCTCGGGGCCGCGCTCGGTGGGGACAGCAGCAGCCTCAGCCTCGGCAGTCAGGAAGGCCTCCTTGTCCTTCTCCTCTTGCTCGGTTTGAGCCTTGTGCTGCTTCCACTTCTCATCGATGGTAGTAGGCACCGCTCCCTCCCGATCGGGCTTAGGCTCCTTCTTCTCACGACGGGTAAGCTCAACCTCGAGGACTCGGGTGCCCATTGGAACTTTGCCCTTCAGGCCATTGTCGTCACGATCATAGTAGAGCGACCAGATACCAGGGAGCTCCTCGACAGCACAGAAACCCTCCCAGCCCTCAACAGTAAGGCGGCGATCCTGTCGAGTGCAGTCGAAGGGCCCGGTAATGTTGGGCTGTGCATCGGCCCGAACACCGTACTTGACCTCGTACGTCTTCTTGTCGACGTAGATCCAGTTGAGCATGGGAGGGTCATCACTGATGGTGCTAACTATGCCCTCGTACGAGGCATCGGGGTAGGGGAGGAAGTACCCAGAGAAAGCGTAGCCCTTGCTAACATTATTCTTGGGATCATGGTTGTACAAGGGATGCTCATTTGCGATGTAGAGCTATGGGGTTCACCAAGAGTTAGTTTGATTTTCCCGGTCGGGAGATTGAGAGATAAAGGCTACCTTGTTGTCTTTGAGGACTACCAACTTGTTGTTGATATCACGGCTTCGGATAGAAGGCTTCACACAAGAGACGACTAAGTTGCAGCGGCGGGAGCGATGCTCCTCACGCTTGTTCTTGGACTGACTCTGGCGGATAGCCTCCTGCGTGCCCAGCATAGCTGGGCAGATGGTGAGGGCCAAGAGCATAGGAATCGACATGATGACTTCTTGCGGGTCTGGGTTTTCTTTCAGGAGCTTTTCCTTGAGCTTGTCGACTTCTCCGATCAACTGTTGCTTGCAGATGTTGCCAAAGAGTTGTTTGAGAGTTTCCTGGGGATCGGGTTGGGAAGTGGAGGCTGAGGATGTAGAAGACGAGGACGCTTCGGACGCGGACTCGGACTCGAACGGAAACGAAGCTGATGGACCCGACATTGATGTGTCTCCAGTTCAGCCACCGAAGGAAAAACAAGAACGAACCATTCAAGAGGAACCACACAATCGCGCAGGAGGAAGGGTAGGGAAGTGACGCGAAGACAAGCCAACTTCCGGGGTAAGTTGAGAAGATTTTCCCAATATGGTACCTATTTAAAGATTGCCGCCCCGGACGCTCGACATCAAAAGTTTTGCACCGCAGGCGGACGTGCAGCGGCCGGGATGGGCCATGTCGTGAAGTCCAATCAAACGTCGGGCGGCCGGTGTTTCCCGACAAAATCATGCCATCCCTCGACATGAAGCGCAGCCTGCAAGGTTCCAGAGAAGATCTACAGAAGGGCACATCCCTGGAGCCGGCCTGGCGTTGTTTTCCGCCAGCATGCATATGCGAAACACGGCGGCTGCGGCGTCGCGGGCCCATCCCTGCACCCGCATCCACCGCCTGAAGGGACTAAGTGCGGGAAATCGACGGCGGGAAATCGGAGCACCGGGGCAGGGATGGCCAGGCCCGGCGGAGTCGCCACGCCGTATGCCAACATCGGATGATATCGCGGATACGTGTCAAACATCATGGCCCCGAACCTTAGCGCCCCCATTATTACAGACGTGTCAATTGAAGCATAGACCTGGCGGCTATCCATCCATGGCAGCAGCCCTGCCTGTTATGCTGAAGTCTTGCTGCTGCTGGATCGAGGGCCCCGTCAGCTGAAGCAAGCCCGCCCAGCTGAAGGGCGTCCCCCCGTCTCTGTCTCCGTCCCTGTCTCCGTCCCTGTCTCCGTCCCTGCCTCCGTCCCCGTCTCCATACCCTGCCTCTGGCCTGCCCGAGCCTTGTCGTCCTCCTGGCCGCTGCGGCCGCCGGTGAAGAAACCCACACGCCCCATCCACCCCAACGTTAATCTGAATTCCCCAGGGTCGTAGACCGACACCAGGGGTCCTCTTCTCAGCCAGGAGCCTCGCTCGCCGCCCCCCAGGAAAACGAAAGAGCCGCGAGCCATTAGCGTCCCTCAAGGTGAGACAGCATTAACAGCTCATCAAACTGTAGGAGGCTGGACGCCCTGAGTAGTAGCGGCCTGGGGTGCGCTAGGGCCGGGTGCTACAGCCCACAAGTGTAGTAGGTGTGGGTTGGTGAGGGTTACTTCGAGAGTTTTTCGGTTGTCATCTCAGGTCTAGTTCGGAATCTCTCGCGGAGGAGAGCGCCATGTCCTACAGAAGCAAAAGAGCTAATTAAGCCCTCCTTGTCTATAAAAGAACCTCTTTCAATCCTCATGAACCGGTTCTTCTCATCATCCTCAATCACATCCTCTCATCAACCACTCCAACTACCATCCCAACTCTCTCAACTGTCTTAACGGCTTTTGTCAACCAAATCTATCATCATGTCTGCTCCGTAAGATACCCTTCCCCTTGCCGATTTTCCTGAATCTCGAGAGGCAGCATCCAGTAGTCAATTGTGGTCAATTGGTCGTCAAGTGACATCCAAAAGACTAACAAGATATCAGCGAGACCACTGCTCCTGCTACTGAGACCGCTCCCTCTGCTCCCGCCCCTCCTACGGCGTAAGCGAGGTTCTCGTCTCAGCCATGATCTCAAGCTAACAACTGTCGCGCCAGTCTCGCCAAGACCAACGCCTACCAGTCCGACTCTGACTCTGCTGATGGCCAGGCTCGTGGCGGTCGCCGCGGCGGCGGTCAGAAACAGCAGTTCGTTGTTCCTCTGCCCACCTCCACTGGCCTCTCTCAACCTGCCGGTAAGTCACGGGAACTTCCCTGCTCCTCCTCGCGAACCACATGAACCGCTTGCTGACAAAGTAAATACAGGTCAGCTTCTGAAGGGAGCCACCGATGACGAGGGCAAGCTCAAGGCTCCCGCTCTACTTGTCGGCATCAAGCTCGACCTTGAGGCCGAGGTCCACCTCACTGCCCGCATCAAGGGTGACATTTGCATCGGTCTTTACTAATCAGCTTATGCTGTAGCTGATTTCCGATGGTAATTGGAGGTTGAGGGGGAAAAAACTCGGGGATATGATGTAATGATACACGAGGTTGACGGCGGCCCTGCCCGCGCTCAACGTTTAGACGAGCTGCGAATCTTACAACGGCCATTGAGGGTAGCTCAGGGTGTCATGATTAAGGGGCATTCTTTGTCTGTACAACAAAATATACGAAATTACAGATTTTTTCACAATGTACAATTAAGCGTCTCTTGGCTTCCGCTTCTTGATCTACTCCTTTACCAGCCCAACCCTTGATGTGAATGCATGCTCCTCCAGCCACAAGCCACAAATGTGCATGATCCGATTGGAAGAGTCAGATTACTTCGCGAACATGTTCGTACAGTTCCGATCACAGCCAGATGGGGTTGAATAGCCCCACGTTGACATTCAGCTAGTATCCCTCGTACGATCCATCCAGTCCCATCATTCTAACAATAGCAACATCTCAGCATTCCCCATCTTTACCACTGCCCGCTCATAGATTGGTCACTGTCGAATCCCACAAGTTCTTATGGATGAAGCAAAATAAGGACTTTGTCGGGCTGGACCGGAAGCTATCCAGAGGCAGTACTTACACTACACACCACACAACTGACATGCCGATGCAATTATATTTCAAGGGAAATGTTTAACACTATTGGTTGAAACCCACCAGCCATCAGTGTATAAATATGGTAGCGATACCAAAATAATAATGTGATTAGCTACCCTGTGGCATACCGAGCTAGTTAGAAGCCTTGTTAACCACACTGTTGTTCTGCAGCATAGTTTTTTGGCCTTAATATGAACGTTAAAATTTGCACTGCACATGTAGTTACATGGTGGAATGTGTATCGCCCGTCTGTTTGCTCATGCTTACAGTGGCCGTAGCATATTGATACGTCCACACCTAAACATGCATACACTTATATATCCTTCATATTACATAATTTATGGTCAGTGATGGGCGGCTTGAGGCTCACATAGTCTTCATGGCTTCTAAACCGAGTTTAACCTGAATTTCTGACCGCCGCTTGAGATTTCGTGATCAACTGATCGGCTGGCCAATTTCGTTCATGAGCGGACGTCTAGAATGCAGGGGCGTTGTGCGTCTGCAGTATTACATGGGTACTCCTGGAGGTCTAGGCACCGGGTCACCCATGATCGGATGACCGGACCCCAACGTTTTAGCTGATGCTTTATACCGGCAGCAGGTGGCTTAACTGGACGATATTAGACCGGGTGTGGCGGGGGCGGGGTGGTTCCGGATTCCGACATGGCCATCGGTGATAGGGTCGGCAGGGAAGCTGACGAATGATACTTGAAGATGGCTTCCGGAAATGCACCCGGAGCGCTGGTGTCGTGATTGCATTAACACCCCCCACCCCCCCAATCACTGTATCATGCCAATGGTATGGATAGGTCTACATCAGTGCAGTCAGAGTCTCCGTTGTGCTTTTTAGTTCTGTGTATATCACTGAAGTATCGAGCTCGTTGTTAGTTAAAAGGAGTATAAAAAAAGCAGCAGCGGGGAGGGCAAGATGTTGTGGTTGGACCAACGCCAGCTATAGTCAAGCACCCCCTCTTCGTGCTTCCCCTGTGTCTCACATTTATCTGCTTCCCAATACCGCTCCTTAATCCCACCATATTCATATTCAACACGCTACTAAATGGGTTGTGTTGTATACATAAAGAGCCAGTCCTTTATCAGGAAACCATAAGTTGACGACTACTTGAAGACGGGGCAGGCCGGCAGGGGACCGGGCGATGTCTACATGCGTTGACGCAGATTTTGAACGCTGGCCGTCAGTCTCTTGCCTGTAAATGCTAACTTGATTCATATGAGCTCTATAGACTTGGCCAATACCGCAAAAATCCTGTAGTACCTTCAACAGTTGCCCATACGCTCTAAGTATCGCGTTCATGCGAGAAGTAGAAAAGCTCCGACAAGCGGAGCACTCCATGGACAATGCTATGAACTTGGGTACGTTGTGCTGCATAAGCGTGACAAACGCCAGAAATAGGGTTGGATTATCATACACCCAACGCTAAAAAAAATACTGGGTCATATGGCTGGAAGGGCACAAGACAGTGGCATTTGATCTGGTCACTAGATGAGCTCGACCCTTCGCCAACATTCGATATGAAGGTTCAAAGAGCTAGCAGCTGCCACCTGGGTAGTATACGGTAGTTTGACGCAAGTAACTAGTTCCCGACACCAAATCTTCTACTCGGAGCATCACAAATTTTTAAGCAAAGCTGTTAGAAGGTGAAGAACACGGAGTGAGTATACCTTCCAGCTTTGCTTCTCCTAATAGGAGGTCATCAGTTGTTAGTCAGCTAATAGCCACCATATTCACAAGCCACTGTGAAAAGCTAAGTAGAAATTGGCTCTTTTTACTACTATTACCGCTTACTTCTTTCGTCGCGTTGATGCCACGGATTACGTTCCAGGTCACGGGTGTGGTTAGGTCGCCGGAGGTAAAACCCCCCGGAGGGCCCCTGCGGAGGAGGAAAAAGCAAGAAGAAAAGAGGAAGATCAAAGGAAGGGAATCTTTGAGCATAGCGAGCCCCCCCCCCCGGAGGGCCGCCGGAGGCGTGGGGGGTAGGTAGGGCATGCTGGTGTGAGGCTCGCAGCTTTGCGGTTAGCACGGTCAGGCATAGCGTGGGCGTCAGTGGTATCTTGTATGCTACTCATTTCCCTACTGATCTTATTTTATTCTTATCTCTTCTACCTGTTCTAGGGAACACCAACATGGATTCCAGTAGGAAAAACTGGCCAACTCATTCCATTTTTATGTGTCTGAACCACCCAGTTCCTATCTTCGTCAGATCATAAGCTATACTATGCTAAAGAAATATCTTAAATATCCTTTGACAACCTAATGACTATCTTGGGGCGCGTAACAATCGGCTTTGCCGAATAAAAAACTGTAATCTTCTGGTCTGGGCTGCTGATCTTCGCCCAGAGATGCTCCCAAGATTAAGACAACAAAATACCTGTTCTTTCAACCCACTGGTCAAGCTCAACTGAAGGCTGCTCTTCAAAAGTTGTGGCTACAGGCGTAGATACCATCGCAATGCGAGACGAGTCGCGCGGGGCTAACAGCCACTATGACATGTCCGAGGAAGCCACAACAACAACCCTAGTCAAATTTAGGCTTGCGATGGCAGACTGGGGTCTCACTACAATTTGCCGAGGTTACAAACGGGGATGAGCTCGACGCGCCAGCGTTGGTAAGGTCGGAGTGAGCATCTTTGTTATGTAGCCGTAGTTTGAAGTGCCGTAATGAATTGCTGTAAACAAAATTGTCTGAGAAGTTTAGCATTTAGGCCAATTGCCTCTGCTGTGGTCACAAAATCAGATTCTGGGAGCTTTCATCGTATCCATTTCACCCCTGGCTGGCAGAGTATCTCGCGGTTCCCTTATATGTATAGTCTCGACTGTTACCAAAGAAACAACTATATATATCGCCTTTTATCAAAATGTTAAAAGGTAGAGTTGGCTAAAGACACAAACTCTCCAAATCCCTCCCGATCTCGGAGTTATTGCTTTTTCTACCTGTCCGTGTAGGCTGTGAGTTGAACGCGGAATATTTGGATGATCCGAGCTTGCGCCGAAGAAGCACGTTTGCGACTACAAAGAGGGTAGGTGCACCTCACAAACACTGGAGGGGAAATGTGTGTGCTTGTATCCCTCTTGGGCTAGCGATTCAAGACACATCTGCCACGTGATTCTCCTTAAAAAAATAACAAAGCCCGAGTACGAGTTATCTATCGCAATTTCACTATGCCTCGAAAGGCAAAACGTGCCCGCGATGTCATCGACCTCACGGGCCAGGAGGATGAGACGCGTGGGCCCGGCAGCAAGCGACCCGCGTTGGGGTCGCGCGCTTCATCTCAAGCAACGCCAGCTCATACTGTTGGCTTGGGCGGCACAAGGGTGTACGCCAATACGTCACAGCGTTCAAATTCTCAGCTGGCCTCGCAGGCCTCGCAAGCGCCCTTAGTTGAGCCGGACGTCTTGGATCTGACCCAAGACAGTGATGAACTAGCTCTTGAGCTATATGGGTCTTTTTGTGCGTAATTTGTGTGTCTATGTTTGCTTTTTTCTCTCGTTCTAACGCCCAAACAGCGGGGAAGATTGTGGGTGTAAGATACTACCAAGGTTATGCATCGCCGGGTGAGTCGGTTCTTTGCAGAAGAGAGCCCCATAACCAGGTTCGTGATTATAATCGAAACTCGAGAGACGTTTTCGTGACCTCTATATCCCACTGTGAAACTGAGATTGACAGGCTTCTTAGTATGACCCTAACGCTATTCGCGTGGACAACGTCGTTGGTGCCCAAATCGGCCACCTTCCTCGCAATGTTGTTCAGAAGATTGCTCCCTATGTGGTGAGTAATTGGAACGCGCTGGATAAAAATGTGCCATATTCTGATCTTGACTTAGGACCGGGGCGATATCAGTCTTGAGGCTCAGATCATAGGCGAAAAGGCCTACTATGATTGCCCAGTAAAACTCTTCTTCTATGGCCCAAGCGACCCAGCAGAGCGCTCTAGAGTTGAAGAATTATTGAAGAAAGATAAGCTTTTGAAGGCCACCGACCTCAAGAATACTAGAAAAGAAGCCGAGGCTCGAAGAGCGATGATGGCGCTGAAGTCTGGCGGACCTGGCCACAACATCAGAAGTTCTTCTGCCCAAGCCGAGCCAGAAGTGTCTATAGAAGAAATTCTCAAGACCAGTGAAGCCGTAGATATGCGCAAGGGAGGTGATGCCATCAAAAAGTTGGCCCTTGGGGAAGAAAAACTAGAAAAATTGCCCAAGGCTGACCAGCCTGCTCAACTGAAGGCCCAACTTTTGCCATATCAGCTTCAAGTATGTCAGGAAGACATTGAAAATCATGGATTATGCTTACAAATGAGTAGGGCTTGGCTTGGATGACTTCAAAAGAGAAGCCGCAGATGCCCGGCACCGGTTCTAACGATGCTGTTCAACTCTGGAAACGCGACAATAAAGGGCGATACTGGAATATCGCATCCGGATTCATCACTTCGACTGAGCCAAAGCTCCTTTCTGGTGGCATTCTCGCAGATGACATGGGCTTGGGTAAAACGCTGCAAATCATCAGCCTAATTCTCACAGGGGGCCAAGGATCAACTTTAATTGTCGCTCCTGTTAGTGTCATGAGCAACTGGAAGCAGCAGATTGAGCGGCACGTCAAACCAGACCACCAGCCCAGTGTTTTCATATATCATGGTGACAAGAAAGCGACGTCCCAAGAGTTGATGAAGTATAATGTTGTCATCACCAGTTATGGGAAACTCGCGCGAGAGCGCGAGAGCGGAGTCCGCAAGGTGTTGTCGTCACAATCGATAGAGTGGCGCAGAGTTGTCCTGGACGAAGGACACACTATTCGAAACGCCAAAACTAAAATTGCTCTAGCCGCATGTGAGCTCAAAGCGAAATCTCGTTGGGTTCTCACCGGAACCCCAATGTAAGTGATATTGGATGGTTTGCTTACCTACATCTGGGCCATTGCTAAACGAACTTAGTATCAACTCAGTCAAGGACTTACACTCCCTCATAAAATTCCTCCACATTACAGGTGGAATTGAGCAATCAGAAATTTTCAATGACAAGATCACTCGCGGCCTGGGAGGTATCGATGCAAGGGCACAGATCTTGCTCCAGGCATTGATGCAAGATCTTTGCCTCAGGCGCAAAAAGGACATGAAATTCGTGGATCTCAACCTTCCTGAGAAGAAGGAATATGTCCATCGAATCACCTTCCGCCCAGAGGAGAAGCACAAGTATGATGCTTTACTGTGAGTGAAGCAATTTTATATTGAAGTTAGATCAAAAGCTTACGAGTATGGCAGGTCGGAAGCCAGAGGTCTCATAGAAGATTACCAGGCTAAATCATCTGATGGACAAAAGGGGCGCTTCCAGAATGTCCTCGAGCGACTACTTCGACTTCGACAAACGTGAGCTGTCCCTGTCTGCCTATCTGGGCATAAACCATTGTTCTCGCTGCTGATCGTTCTCTAGCTGCAATCATTGGACTCTTTGTAGAGAGCGCATTGCTGACCTACTCAAACTTCTCGACGGGCAGGATGTTGTAGTTCTCAACGATAAAAACCGGGTGCTCCTCCAGGAAGCCCTGCGTCTGTATATTGAGAGCCAGGAAGATTGCGCCATATGCTATGACACGCCCACTGCTCCTGTCATTACAACCTGCAAACATGTCTTTTGCCGAGGTTGCATTTCTCGGGCAATTGAGATCCAAGGCAAGTGCCCTATGTGTCGCAACAAACTTAACGAAGAATCCCTGCTTGAGCCTGCGCCCGAAACTGCCGGCGATGATGCTGCCCCTCTTGACACAGAAACACAGAGCTCGAAAACAGAAGCCATGCTACAGATTGTGCAGGCGACGCTACGCAACGATGGGTCGAAAGTGATCATCTTCTCGCAATGGACGTCGTTTCTCAACATTATCCAAAACGTACTCGAGGGCGTGGGGATCAAATTTACCCGTATTGACGGCAGCATGAGAGCAGACCACCGAGACAAGGCCATCGATGCCCTTGACAACGATCCAAACACACGCGTCATGCTTGCAAGCCTAGTCGTATGTAGTGTCGGTCTCAACCTTGTCGCTGCAGATACCGTCATTCTCTCCGACAGCTGTAAGCCCCCCCCCGACCTTACCCTCACCGAATATATGCTGTTGAGAATTCACTTCTAATTTTGTAAAGGGTGGGCGCCTGCCATTGAAGACCAAGCTGTTGACCGAGTCCACCGATTGGGCCAGACGCGCCCGACCACCGTGTGGCGTCTCGTCATGGAGGGCACCGTCGAGGAACGCGTGCTAGATATCCAACAGGAGAAGCGTGAGCTAGTTACCAAGGCATTCCGGGAGAAGACAAACAAGGGGAAAAAAGCCAAGGATACCCGAATGGCGGACGTACTAAAGTTGCTGAGCTGAGTGAACTTTGGTTGGGCGGAGTTGACAAAAGCATATTTCGTTTAAACTGCAGACGGTGACGAGAGTTTACTTTTACTGGGCAAAATAGCGCAATTCACACCAACCAATGATACAACGGGCCATCAAGTGCATACAGACATATTGTGTCGTAAAAAATTTTTTTTTTTAAAAAAAAATTTGTCTGGTAATATATGCGATGTTTTACACTAGATTTTTTACACTAGGTAGGTTTTGTTTTTGCCCCTTGCTTGGGATAATGTACAAGTCGGCTCACCTGTAGACTTGTTGACTCCCTCAACTTTTACTTGAGCCACCTAGCGTAGGCCCATCGGATGCGCTCAAGGGCTCTAGCCTGCAGCTGGATCCCCTTGATATTGGACAGGTCATCCAGATCCTCCAAAAATTCCTTGCCAATGTCACGCGGCATGAGCCGTTTGACGAGATTACGCAGGACATGGACTTCGCAAAGCAAAAGTCCATGATCCTTGTATGACAAAAGATTGGTCTCTGTTGGCCGGGCTTCGGACAGGATTCGGTCGATATTGCGAAGTATACGTACCGCATTTCTAGCTTTGGCCGTTCTGCGCTGCCCGGACCGCCCACCGAAAATCCCACGCAGATACTGGAAGAGCCCGATAAAGACCATGACCCCCGGCGTAAGACCAACAAAGCCAAATACGAGCTCCTGGCTCTTCAGGAGGGAATCAATTCCTGTCATAGCAACCTCAAGATCAACCTTTGTCTTTTGAACTTGAATCAACAGTGACCGGATCAAATCCCCCCGAATTGTACCAACGAGAGGGGTTTTCAGGTCCATTTCAAAGGCTCGTAGAACTGGAGTGACATCTCCCTCAGCAACCTTGCTTCGAATGTCCAAAATTTGGGCTTCGGTAAGGGGCAGGCCGCTCTCAGAAGCAAAATGGGGCTTGTCAAGTGCGAAATCAACCACCATGCGTTCCAAGCTTTCACGATCAGCTTTAAGGCTATCTCGGCTCATGATAGCGATTTCACTCGTCTTGTCATGGCGAATAGTTTGGATGATTCTTCCTGTCGGCTCTACGACCCAGTTGAACCAGAAATCCCGAAGTGTTGCTCCCAAGTCAAGAAACCACTGCATGATGTCTGCTTTTCGGTTGAAAAGCATACGGAGTATGGTAGTCGATGAGAACAATCCGATAGTCGCAAAAAGCCAGTATCGCACAAGCGGGTGGGGGGGTCCATTTTCCTTTGCAAGACTTTTGATTGAGACCAGGTGCTCAGGCAGAGCGTTATCAATGATGTGAAGTAATCGACGGGCAAGAATTCCAGGTCTGTCGGCTGCATTTGTGTCTTCAAGATGAACCGAAAGCTCGGGATCTTCCTCGACACCAGCAAACACCCTGTCTTCAAAATCGTTAATGTTAACATCCAATGTACAGACCTCCTTAAGGACCATATCGATGAGGGCAACACTGCGTTCAACAACACCTTTGAGGTCGTGGTGGTCCTGAAGCTCAGCCTTGTCATCATCAGGGCCAAACTGCAATCCTTCATCCATCAAAACGCCAAGTCCACTGGCAGTGATCTCCCTTAGTTTCTTAAGCTGCGACTGTTTCCGCCGAGCCTCCGCACGGCAGAGGGCCACGGGTGACAAAACCTTCCGCTGGATGTTGGCAAAGGACCGCTCTCGGATACTGTCCTGGACGATGCCGTAAAATTGCTTCCACTGCTGAGCGAGGCCACTTGTAGTTGAATCAACCAAATCGCCTGGGGCATCTCGCATTGAGCCGGATTGGATGCGCAGTCTGGTCATATTGTAAACTTCATGAGACCAGGCCCATAGACGGACAGGAGAGGTCTGAACGGTATACAGACTGCTATAAGAGTATGAGCCAAGGACATCATCCCAGTACCAGATATCGTTGCTAAGGGGGATGATTTGCTCTAACAAAACGTTGAGAACAACACCGTGGAGCTGGATAGTGGCCTTGCTAACAAGCAGCCACTCGATTTCATTTTCGTATGTACTCTTTAAACCGTCAATATCAGCAGGCTTAGCTATGAGATCTGCCGCTGCCGGGATCTTTGACTGGGTGAGAAGTTGTCGAATGCGGGATGCTGGGAGGAGAGGCTGAGAGGACGAGGTACTAAGTGACTGGACAATCCGAAGCAGGTTGTCCAGTCGAGGAGACGCAAAAGCGTTGGCGGCTGCAAAGCCTTGGCCATGGGGTTCAGAGCATCCGTCTTCTGAGGCAACCTCGGAGAGAACTGGAAGTCGATCCAGGTAGGCATCGAGACGCCGCACCTGACTGGTTACAAGGTCAGCACGGCCAAAAGCGAAGAGGCTAAACGAAGGCCAGTATAAGGGTGAGAAGAACGGGGGGTATAAGGCTAGGTTTGAATTGAGTCAAGCAGGGGTGGGCAAACTAACTCGGACACAAGAGTCATGATGTGTCAAGGAAGAACCCAGACCTGGACAATGCAACAAGCTTCTACGGCAGAGGTAGCATCAGCAGGCCGTTCCCACTTGCAGGAGGAGTTTCAGCCACAGGGGCCAGATCTAAAGACCGCAAAGAGCGAGTAGATTGCCCAGTAAGTGACTGCTCAGCACCAAATGGGCCAGACCGCCGCTGAGATTCCGTTCGAGCGAGACAGCTCTGTGGGCGGAGGCGCAAGGAACGGCAAGCGGGCTGCGGAAGCCGGGTTAGGGTAGAGCCGCAGATCAAACTCGGCCGAAGGCACGGGACCACGGCGGAGGAAGGAACACAAAAACCCAGTTTGTGGGTGCACGACCATGTGTGTCAGTCCAGAGCCGTGGACCAATCCAAATTAGTTGTGTGGGTACACAGTCAGCGATAGAGGAGACTTTGCTGGACAGCGGAACGGAAACGGGATGTGGGGATCTGGCAATCAGCTCAGACGAAAAAGAGAAACGGGAGCAGGCGCATTACATCACACCACACGGCCACGCCCGGATGGTTGGAAAGCTATCAGAATGTCACAACGGGGTGGGGTTTGCGGTTCGCTAGACAGGACGCCAGCCTAGCTGACCAAAGGCAAAACAGTGATGTAAGGGGTGTGGATTCGTGAGAGCTGAGGCATGCGAATGAACGCTTGTGTACATGGCGCGCCATGGGCGCCAAAGGCTCAGTTCAGCCTTAAAAGGCTTTGTGCGAAAGCGAAAGTATACAGAGTACTGATACAGCAGAACGTACCAGAGCGTGTGTGCGTTTATGCACAAGTGGGTATGCACTACTCTGAGCCTCGTAGACTTGATTCAATATCGCAAACTATCCTAGGGCGGCGCAGGATACGGTGCAGATTGTGGTATGGTTGGTGTGAGTCGACTGACGGGATTGTCGTGGATGGCTGAGAGGTGAGGAACGGTGGACAGTATGTCAAGTAGTATTAGTATTCGTATTCGGGTTTGACGTCAGCGTCTTGGAAATGCTGCACAGCGACCAAAGTAAGACCACAACTTGCAAAGCAAAAGGCAATGACTTGGAATTCCAAATCCAAGTTCGTGGATTGGTGAAATCCGCGTCAAATTGAAAAATCACCTTCTTCCCCGGGTTGCTGAAACGTTGGTGAAATGCAGCGAGGCGAAATCGAAGGCGAAGGCGAAGACGAAGACGACGGGGCTAGATCTGATCAGATCGATGAGATCATGGGTACGGATACGTACCTTAGTCCAAGAGTGCGTGCGTCGAGCAATGATAGGACGATACTCGGTGGACCGACCAAAATTAGCGGCTATGCGACGTAGCTCATCATCTCCCGCTCTCTGTGGCGCGGACGGCAGCTTCCATCTGTCAGCACCCTGATCTTTCCCAAGACCACACCACTTTTCTCCAACCGCAGCCGATGAGATACTGCTCGTATGGCCTTGGGCCGGACGGGGGTGCCAGAAATCTTACACCAGAAGATCCATTTGGAGGGTGGGGAGTCGGCAGTATA
The DNA here is from genome assembly GCA_020623695.1 of Calonectria henricotiae. NCBI lineage: Eukaryota > Fungi > Ascomycota > Sordariomycetes > Hypocreales > Nectriaceae > Calonectria > Calonectria henricotiae. The sequence goes on along the minus strand of JAHVYB010000130.1, from coordinate 69,033 downwards.
CAGTCATGGTCATCATGACTTGGCCCTGAAGGTTTGTTGTCGTTCTCGCCACCAGTCGTCCACCCAGGGGACGCACAAATGTCAAAATCAGCTGTCTCGGCTTGTGCAAGATCCGGCAGACAGGGGGAGGGGCCGAGAAAAAGATGGGGAGATGGATAGTTGGGGGTTTACACCATGCTGCGACCGAATGTCATTGGATCGAGCCCAATGCAACTAGAGGAAAATATCTAATGCTCGGTAAAGGCAACACATTTTCATATCGCTGGTTAAACTAGCAAACACCACGATTGACCGCCCTCAATGGGCACGTCCTGTCCCATCTCTGGCTCCCGTCCCAATCTCCCCTCCCTGGCTTGGGGAACGGAGGGTTATCAATCACCAGGGTCGCTGAGTGGCCAATGTGGCCAATGTGGTCTCCTAAAATTCCCGTGCAAATCGCCATGTGTTGATGAGGGTTTGGGGCGGTGACGGTCCTGGCACTTGTTGGATAGCAACTGGGTCCGGATGCCGGAAGGACAATTTAGCAGTGGGCTCATTCTGGAACCATTTGCACCCATCTGCCTTCTTTTTCGTTTTCTTTTTGCCCATTGGCGCACGGGCCAATCGTGCCAGAGGATTGGCCTGCGCTGGTACTGCGCAACCCGGAACGACAGCTGTTGCTGGGAAAGGGTCCGTCCTTGTCCTCCCCTGTCCTCCCCTGTCTGGCCGCCCCCTTCTTCCCTTCTTTGGCTGAGGCGGCCCTCTGACTGGCCCACCCGAGTACGCAAGTGGGTGGGTGGGTGTTCTACACGCCAAGCCGCCCAATTGAATCTGGCGCGCAGCGGGCACTTGAAGGAAATGATAAAACCTCCCCAACAGCCACCATTGTTTCTCTTCCTCACCACCCATCAACAGTCTTCAGACCTCCACGACCAAGAATCGTTGATCGCGTGGCCTTTGTTGGCGTCTGTTTTCTCCTACGAGCCCCTCCTCCTTCGGGCCCCTCTCGTTTTCTTCCTGATTCTCCCAGAAAACGAAAATCTCCTTTGTTGGAGTCCTCCATAGCCATGGACATGATGTGAGTTAACCCCCTTATCCCGCCCTCGACACACCAATCGTCTCTAACATGGACATTGACAGGAACTCTACCATCGTGACGAGTCTGGGTAACAGCACCCACGACTACTTCACCGTCCTCGACGAGGTGTCCAAGTACAATGTTCAACTTAGCTACCTCGAAAAGCTCTGGGCTGTACGTTGACATCCTCCCGCGACTCCCTTGCACCATCACTCTCCCGAGCACTCATGCTAACATTTCTTCCCTCTAGGCCTGGTATGTCTGGATGCAAAACGATGCCCTCGCCACCGGCATCATGAGCTTCGTCCTCCACGAAATTATCTACTTCGGTCGCTGCCTTCCCTACATGTTCATGGACTACATTCCCTTTTTCCGCAAGTACAAGATTCAGTCCCAAAAGGTTCCCACCCTGAAGGAGCAATGGGACTGCGCCGCCATCGTCCTCGTCAGCCACTTCACCGCCGAGCTTCCCCAGATCTGGTTCTTCCACCCCATCGCCACCTACTTCGGTCTGGAATACGGCGTTCCCTTCCCTCCCGCCTGGAAGATTGCCTACCAGATTGCCATCAGCTTCGTTATGGAGGATGCCTGGCACTACTGGTTCCACCGCGCTTTGCACTATGGCCCTCTCTACAAGGCTATCCACAAGATGCACCACACCTATTCTGCTCCCTTCGGTATCGCTGCCGAGTATGCTTCTCCCATTGAGACCGCTCTCTTGGGCATTGGCGTTGTCGGATCTCCTCTTGTCCTGATGGCTTTCACTGGCGATCTCCACCTCTTCACTATGTACGTTTGGATCACTCTTCGTCTCTTCCAGGCCGTCGACGCCCACAGCGGTTACGACTTCCCCTGGAGCTTGCGCCACTTCCTCCCCTTCTGGGCTGGCGCTGAGCACCACGACCTGCACCACGAAAAGTTCATCGGCAACTACGCTTCCAGCTTCCGATGGTGGGACTTCTGTCTGGACACCGAGGCCGGTCCTGAGGCCAACAAGCGCCGCCGTGAGAAGAAGCTCGCAAAGATCAAGGCTCAGAAGCAGCAGTAAACGGCTACATTGAGAGCTGGACCTGGTGGTCAATATTGAATGCGGTGATTCGGGCTGCCAACAATCCAGCAGAGCAGGAATAGAAATATTCGTAATGGACTGCGAAGACTAAATGTCAACTATGGCGCAGTCTCTGTCGCCCAAGGCGGCTTGAGCATTCGCACGGCGTTGGGGGATGTTGACGGAGAACGACTTTTTCATGCCTTGTACATAACAAAAAACCAACAGCCCAGGAGAGGCTCCTCTATATACGTACTTAATAATCAATGTCGTTCGTTAATGATGAAAATAACTTGTCGTCTGCATCCCTCGTGAGATAGAAAATGCACCTATATACACTGTATTAAGTTGATTGTTCTGTTGGTCAGGGCGAAAAGAGACCAACACCATAGTTGTTTAAACACTAATTGTATCCGCTCCCAGAATTGCCTGGTCGAGCCTCCTGCTTGTATTTTAACCAAACATAAATACACTGTATTGAAAAATAACACAGCTACTATTATGTTAACCTGTAGCCGTCTATATGTATCAGTTCTGGATGACTATTCGGACTAATAGCTTCATAATCGCTACTTCTTCTTCGCTACTTCTTCTTGGGCGTACAGCAGTCCCCTGCGGTCGCCACGGCGTGATCAGCGAGGCTTTTGATCGCGCAGCTTTGACCCTCGACCTCGGGATCTAGTGGTAGCTCTCCTAGCTCAGTAGCAAGCTCGTCGCAGGCGGCAGCCATGAGAACATCCTTTTCTGAGAGGCCAGCGGGGTTGTGAGTAGTCCAGCGAATAAAGGTCGTGTTATAGACCTAGGTTTGTAAGATTGCCATCTTGATGATTAGTTCGGAGAGGAGGGGGTTTTACATTGGACCATTCGGGATGGTGGTTTTTAATCTTGCATTGTAGAGAGACGCCTGTCATGAAGTCCTAAATTCGGTCGCTCATAAGCATCCCGCACGAAATGAGTTTCCCTCTCATGGTCAATTGACAAATTCATATCGAACCGCCTCTCAACAATGATGAAGTGAATAGCCTATGTCCAAAACAAAATAGAAAATAATAAGAAACACAGTACGCACCCAGGTCTTTGCAAACGTCTTGAACCGAAACTTGCGCTCCAATGCAGCCCCGTCGTTTGTGAGCGCCCATCTGCCACCCTCAGAACTCAGCAGAGGCTTCAGCTGCGCTATGATACTGGCGACGTCAGTTCCGGCAGAAAATCGCGGTTTGGCGGCCATGGCTGGGCTGGAGGATGAAAATTGGCGGAGTGCCGAATATATACGAGCGGTCGGGCGGGTGAGTGTCATTGTGAGTGAGATTGAAGAGGGCGTGGTGTTGGTTGGTTCGTACTTGGTTTGAGGCACCGCCAAGAAAATTAGGATGTAATTTAGTCTTGGTACCGTTAAGTGACCCCTGTTGACCGGTGCCCTCGATCATGCATCATACCACACCAACACAATTATTTTGCGATTTAACCAAGCCAAATCCCGACCTAGGACATAAAAAAACCCACATATATTATCAAAACCTATATTATTGTAAGAGGACGACCGGGCGCGTAGGGCCCGGCGGGCCCTGTATCCCTATAAGCTATTGTGTGGTGCGATTTGGTGTAGCGAAGCTAACTGAATTGATTGATCTTTTTGGCCTAACGGCTGGAAGGGTTATTGCAAGGCTTGGCACACCACCCGACTCCTTACATCCCTAAGCCACTGTTACACCGGTCATCCTCTTACAGCTAGTAGGGTCTTTAAGAGAGTCTTTAATAGCCTCTAGCAAGTTAGAATTATAGGTCTAAGAATTAGACTAATAGTTAGTCCAGCTACTAGGAACAATAGCAGTCCCAGCTATTAAAAATAATAGTAAGTCTAGCTATTAGAAACAATAGTAGGCCCAGTAAGTCCAGTGGTCTGTTTATTAGGTTAGTAGGGCCAGCGGTAGTAGGTCCAGCGTATAGTCAGTTAATTAGGCTAGCTATAAGTTAGTTAAATTATTTGAACCACGCGGTTAGACACCGACCGGACGGGGCGTAACTGAAACAATGAGACTTAATTCCGTTGTGTGCGCGTGTAATATAGAAATATAAATATGAAAAAAAGGGTGGCTGTGCTCGACACAGAAGTTGCGACGTTACAGGCCTTAACATTGCCAAGGGAATGTACTTTGTCAAGGGCCTATATTATATGTGAGTATAGCAACGCACCCCGGATTTGGCTGTTATTCAATATTCAGGGGGGCTGGTGGTGCGTTGGCTGCACTGCTGGTACGGTTAAGTCAGCGACCAAGATTGGGAACCTTGGTCGGGGACAAACTGAGTCGGTTCGAATCCGGCAGCACCCAAAGCCAATTTGGCTAGCCACGTCAAACGCTGACCCTAGCAGCTTACTCCACGTCAGAGAGCGGATGCAACTTAGGGATATAGATCTCCTAGAGGTTTTGACACCGACGGCAACCTAAGCACGAGGTTTTTCCTCTAAAAGATCGTTGTATTGTAGCCAGATAGCAGATAGAAACAATACAAAGAAATCGAAATTCAATATTCAGTACAGAATAAGTACGAAGAGAAAACCGACACTAGACAAATATAGGATTGCGACAAGAACAAGCGCCCACATACTGAGGATAAGACAGCTTCAGCGCTCATAGGTTACGCCTTTGTCACGACGCTGGCCGACATGTTTGTGACACCATGACTGTGATATCACAATTGGACATCCGTATTTTCCCTAGGTAATGTCCGAACATAGTTGATGGTTTCATGTTGAGGGCGCAAGAGCGGTGACGCCAGCTGGTATTACCAATAATGCGGTGGACTACTGGAAGCCTCCAATGATGAGGATTTTGAGGCATGTATAGGATGTGATTCCGACGACTGATGGTGACTGACACGGATACTGAGATTTTTTTCGGATCAGGGCAGCTGGCTATTCTTGTACTGCAAGGTTCTCGCACCTTGTAGTGACAATGGTGGTATGCTTGATTGTCGCATGGATATGGTCACGAGCATTGGGGATATAATGGACAGGGAAAATTGATCAATATGGCAGTCAAGTATTGCCGGTAGCCTTAGTCCGTGAACTGCAGTCAATTCTAAGAATAGTTAGTCCATATCCTGTCTGGCTTGGCATAGTGCAATCCTTCCTGTCGGCTTGCTCGGGTGGGATCTGAATTATCATTGGGCAGCGCCGGCTAAACGATCTAGTAACCCAACTTTGCTGACATGGTCCGGTGAGGAGGTGAGTAGATAGTGGAGAGCAAGGGTGAGAATGGAGAGAGAGAGAAAGAAAGTAGCTAAGGCAAAATACACCCGCTTGCCGTTGTGCTGCAGCATTCCCTAGTGCAGAATTAGGATCCTTGCAGCCATGGAATGCAATCGGCCATGTATCCGGCACCTAGTTAGTGGTGGGTTGGCGATTGGTTGGGCTCTGGTGGTACCCACCTGGCCACGGAGTGCTCGTGGGGTGCTGAGGAGTAGGGCGATACATCCGGCTTGCATGGCAGGCTGTTTAACTTTGAATACCCAAATATACCCAAGTAGCACATGAACCAAATCTCGGCAGAGTCGAAAAAAAAAGTAGCATTGACGGCACCGCAATGATGCTGGCGGGAGATCCTGACATGTAAGTGAAGTTGTCGCCATTTTTGGCTGCTTATGTCAGCGGCAGTGGCACACTCCGATAAAGGAAGGGCGCTCTTTCCACGCCCAGCGAGTGTGCGTGAGCGAGTGGTACGTGCAGTTGGAAAGAAGCCTCGAGTATGGAGTAGGCCAGCACCACTGATGTGTATCCCGCACCAAGTACCTAGGCAGGCAGGTGGTCCATGCTTCCACTGGAACCCCACCTTTGATACAGTCGGGTCGCAGTGTCTGGTTGGCGTAGCACATTTGAAATCCCACTTCTTCTTCCTGCTGACAAACGCGACCGGACCCAAGTCCAAGTAAGCAACCAGGTACCACGGCTAACGCTCCGGGTACATTGCAGCACATAGTGTTGCTTCCATATCGTCGATCCGGGCGAGCAGCGTGACGGCGGCGTGACTGAGGCAATTGCACCGCCTAATCAATCGGCGGCATATTTTTTTCTCTCCTGCTCGCCAAGACTGAGCGGACGAGAGCATTCACTCGAGCTGAGAAGAAGGGCTGAGACAAAGAAGCAAGACAAAGACTGTGACGATCCGGCTGCCTGACTTATCGTACCGTACTCGGCAAAGACACTCTGGCGAAGTCCCCGATTGTCCGAGCATTGCCCACGGCGGCACCACTCTGTATGGTACCTCTGGCCAAACCAGAGGTACAGGCTGCGCCAAGCGAAAAGCGGAGAGCAGACTGAGCTTTGCCTTGGAAGCAAGCAAGCAAGCAAGCAAGCCCCGGGACCCAGCCACGCCATTTTCCGACCTGATCACCCTCCCCGGTTACATAATCTCTCCCATCGAACGTATCACGATTCACCAGCCCTCCCGTCTCTTGTTCACGTCAGCGCCTCGGCTTCGCTCGCCTGCCCGCCCCGTAGTAGGTAATAATCTCGCTCGCCCGCCGCCGCTGCTATTTGAATGCTGAGTCAGACCCTCCTCTCCCAAAGCTCAAGCATGCAGACCTCGTCCGTCAACGGCGCCAGCACTCAAGGTCAGTCAATCAATCTCCTTGTTGTTTTTCCAAACCATCGGCTTCTGCCCGGGTCTCTTCGTCTTCTTGCTCCGGAGATCCCGACGCTGCCGTCGCATCTCTTGCTTCATTCTCTTGTCCTATCCTGTCGCAACGCAACGCAGCGCCGCGTCTATCTCCACTGCCATCTTTAATAATATCCCTGCTGCGCATCCGTCATTTGTTTGGCGCATTTACACTTTTGAGACGCTTCGCCTTTTGCTTCCCTTTGTTGCTGCACTCACGACCCTCTGTATTTGCGCCGACGGCCTTGAAATTGCTAGATCCTTTTCGCAATTGCTCGGACGAAGCTTCAACTAACATCGACTTCACTTAGCAGAGCAGCACTTGCGCGCACAACTTGAATTGTTAAAGAACCACGACGCCGCAGCATCATCCTCGGCCCCCGCGCGCGACCCCAGGAACGCACCCCTCCAGCCTGCTCCCGCGAGGCCATCGAATGGATACGATCCCTTGACTGCTGCTGCCCAAGACGCTTCTCGCGTGCTCTCCTTGAAATCCGAGGCAGAATCCCACATCCACCCCGAACTTCGCGCCCGAGCTGCTCACGCCCAAGCCGCAACCATGATGCCCATGGCCCCCCCATCCGGTCATAGCCCTGGAACTTCTGGCCCCCCTACAGCTGCTTCCATTGCTCCTGCGCCCCCTATGGTGGCCCAGCCTGATGATGGTCCTGCTGATGGACGCAAGGCCAAGCGCGAGCTGTCGCAGTCTAAGCGCGCCGCCCAGAACCGAGCGGCTCAAGTAAGTTGAACACACTTGATTATGGAGGTAGCAAGACGAACTCGACACCTAACGCGTACTTTGTAGAGAGCTTTCCGCCAGCGCAAAGAGGGATACATCAAAAAGTTGGAACAGCAAGTTCGCGACTATCTCGACATGGAACAATCCTTCAAAGCTATGCAGTCGGAAAACTATGCGCTTCGCGAATACGTCATCCACCTACAGTCGAGACTACTTGATGTGAATGGCGAATTCCCATCACCTCCTCCCAACGTCAATCTCTCTCAGCCCCCGCCAACGGTCCCCGCCCCCACTACAACGTCTCCTGAAGCGGCTCCTAGCAATCCGGCTGGGCCCCTCGAGGCTGTTGCGCAGGCTGTCGCGGGCTTAGCTGCCCAGGAGCAAATGGCAGAGCGACAACAGCACCAACCGAACTCACAATCCCACTATTCTCCTCAATTTAAACCTGCCGATCAGGCAGCCGACGATACGAGGACGGCGGATGAGATAAACAGACAACTACAGCAGTCAGAGGAGCCTCCTGCTCAGCCGACAGCAGTTTAGGATCCTATGGCTATGGCTTGGCTTCACATTTAGCTATTCTCTGCTTCTCGGCGTTGTGGGCACGCGTGTGGGTTATGTTAAACAAGAAAGTCAGGGTGATAGGGGCGTTTTGGGGTTTGATTATGTTTTGAGCGAGGTGTGGTCTTTTGAGTCCTCGGTCATCAAATTTGTTTCCCCTTATGGGTCTTTGCTGAGTAGGCCAGTCAGTGTCACTGTGACCTGACCGTAGCTGTTATTAGAGAGCTGGGGAAGGCATTTACTGCTGGCTGGCGTTTGGCAGAGGCAAGGCCGGGAAATTACATGCCGATGAACGAGGTAGGGGGGTTCTTGTGATTCGTCGTCTTGTACGAGCTGTGTGGAATGTTGATCACAGATGAGGATGCATTCAAAGCCGTCCAAATTTTTCCCCACTTTTTATTTTTATTAATTATCCACTCGGGATGTAGAAATCAAACCAAGCTTCAAAAGAAGATAATGCTATCATTAACGCAAGCTGGTGTGAAGCGGCCAAAATAAAACAAAATCTACCCGTATATATACTTGCCCGCTTTTGACTCCCTAGTATCCCAACATCACTACAGTCTACGCGTACGAGTTGCCCATGTCGTGTTCCTGATACAAGGGTTAGCAATTCTGTCGAAAACAAAAGAAATATCCATGGTTGAGAAGCGCCGTTGAGAACTCACCTTGATATACTCTGGTCCCTTTTCCTGATACTCCTCTCTTGAGATTCTCGCTGTCTTCCAGGCGGACGAACCAGCCCATCCGGCAGCGCCTTTCCACGCGTCCAACAAGGCGTCCTGGGCGCGGCGGACATTTAGGGGGGACTCCGCCGGGAGCAGGGCACGCAGGCCGTCACGGATTCTGTCGTCAAAGTTCTTGAAAAGTGTGTTGCCGCCGGTGAGGAAGACGTCGCGCAAAAAGTCGTCCCGGTTGGGCATGCAGGCAAGGCGCTGATTGAGGATGTCGCCAGCAATTTCGATGATGCTGGCCTGGTCAACGCCGGCAATGGAGGGGCGGAAAACGACCTCGGGAACGCGGATGCGCTCGACGTTGAGATGGATCTGGCTGAGCTCTGCCTGGGAGGCTGCGTCGAAGGGGCGAGGACCGCGAGTAAAGGCGTGCAGGAGCGACTTGGACCAGTCCGACTGAGCTTCGTATGTGTGGTCGTAGTCAAAGTCCGGATCATACTTGAGCAGATCCTGTTCAAGCGTCTTGAGGTTCGACATGAGGTCTTCCTCCTCTTGCTCGTGATCGCTGTTTTCACCCACGGTGATCTGTCGATAGACACCCCAATCGTCGTCATTGGCACCAAAGTTATCGTCATCACCGCCCCGGCGGCGTTTCTTGGTCGGGTTGTCAGATGCTAGGTTGGCGATGCTCTTCATTCGGATCTGGGAGGCAAGGGACTTGCGGTTTCCGAGATCTTGCTTGAGACGATCCCGCTCCTTAATCTTTTGGAGCGTTTCACCACGACGCTGCCTCCTTTCGTCAAGCCAGCTGTCAAGATCATTCTCGCGGCGTTCATTGTCGAGACGCTCCTCTTCGACAACACGAGCCTTTTCTGCCTCCTTCTCTGCCTTTGCTCGGGCCCGGGCCTCATGATTCGACTTCATGAGGCGTTGCTGACGTTTCTGCTTAATCTGGGCCTCATCAAGCTGATCGTCGGGAATATCGAGAAGATCAAAATTGGGCTGTTCCTGTTCTTCTTCTGGATCCCCACCCACGTCCTTTGTCCTGGCTTTCTTAATCGACTTTTCCAGCTCTTTGACGATCTTTTCCAGTTGGTTTTCATCCTTGACATCGCTGCTGTCAAGAATGCGACGAGTCTCCTTCTTGGTCTGATCCGTGATGCGGCGCTGGACATCTTTGTAGTATTCCAGATCCTGCTCTTTCTTGATCAGCTTCTCTAGGCGCATCTTGGCCGCCTGTTCCTGCAATCGGCGACCACTTTCTTTCTTGCGCTCAGCTATCCGGGCCAGCTCCTCCTCACTTTTCTGAATCACGACTTCATCGGTGTAAGGATACTGAATGACCACATCCCTGTCCTCTAGGCCTGTCCAGTCAAGGTAGCTACGAAGTTCCGCATCGTAGTCTTGGGAAACGTAGGCGTGCTCCCTGAGCATGTGCTCCGCTTGGGACACATTTAACTTGCCAGCAAAGGAAGGGTATTTTAATCGGATCAACTTCAGAAGATATTCGGCGTTGTGGTAACCGCCCCAGTTCAATCGGGTAGCCTGACCAAGCATCGCCTTGGAGTTGTAGACTGGGATTACGTGTGTCGATGTGTAGGAAGAGGAGATGACGAGGCCTGTCTTGCCCTTGTTATATCTGTATGAAAAGAGGGAATCGATTCCGTACGCTAGGGAGGGTGCGCCATAGCACTCAAAAATGATTTCCGTCATTGCTGCAGAATTCATGATTAGCTTGGCTCACGTAGAATGTGTGTTGTCTGCGTACATTTTCGCGAGTAAGGGAGATTCGCCACGGCCTCTGTCATGACAATGGGAAAATCAATGGCGCCATCGGCTTCGTTCATGCCCAGCTTGAGAAAAATATAATCCAAAACATGCTCCGTCACGTCCCAGTTGCTCACGATTCCAGTGCCGGCTTCATGGGCAGCGCGAATGTGGCCTTTGGCGGTGGTATCGGCGTAGCAGTCGGAGCCGGCAAAGGAGAAGGTCTTTCCAATCTTTCGGTCGCGGTACTTGGCCATAATCGGAGGGATGATGAACCGTGGCCTCGACTCGAAGGACCATCCGGCCCTGACGGCAGAGGAGCCTGCATGAGAAGTTAGCTCGAAGCTGTCGTAGGAGGGTCGCGACAGAGTTGGTCTCACCATAGTCGATGACGATGGCAGAGCTATCGGGCTGCTGCAGTGCCTTCTTGCGCCCATCACTCTGCGGCTCAATGAAGCTCTCGAAGCGCGTCTCCTTTACGGGGAAGATGTTTGCGGGAGGGTAGGTCTTGGTTTCGGGCGCCGCGACGGCGGGCTGGCCGGTGGCAGAGGGCGCCATGATGTGTTGGGAGAAGTTTGGAAGAAAGGATTAGGAACAAGGAGGGTACGAAAGCATGATGAGAATGGAGGGGAGAGAGGGGGGAATTGGATGCCGGGACGGCCTGGCTTCCGGTCGCCAATCGGGGGGGGAGAAGAGTGGTCGGGTTTTTAGAGCTTGGTCGTAGCGAGGACAAGACCGACTGCGAGGCTGCGAGGCTGATGATGAGACGTGACATGCGCTGCGCTCAAGGTGGATCCACTACATGTGTAATCTGCGCGAAGTCGCTTGTGGCCGCGGACCTTAGCATGAGTTGGTTTACATTGAGTACCAATGAATAAATAAAAGGCCCATGAAAAAAAATTGTAGCGAACAGTAACTGCTGTCCATCCATTTTCACGCGTATTTATTTGCCGGCTTTGGCAATACCATGTCCTCGCATAAACCCTGACTCGTGATTTGGGACCTCTCCCATTTCCAAGTGTAAAGACAGAGCATGAACGAGATGCGCCCATGAAATGTGACAAGATGCAGAGTGATGAACCATCGAAAAAATCCATTCTTTCATTGGTAGTTAACTTAAGTGCCCGGCAATAAATATCCATTCATTATCATATTTGGACCATTGGTTCTCCTTTAACTCGGCGGCTTCAAATTGTCCGTTGCTTCAGCGGAACAATCAGTGTCTGACCAAACATACAGGCCAGGAATGGCAATTACCTTCAAGATGGAATAAAACGTTGGACTGATAATTCTTGAACATTTGAGCTACGAGTTCAACATTCATGTTTTGGATATTGATTTCCTGGGTTGCATCATGTCAACTGGCGATCGCGATAGCATTCATTGCACGTATAAATACATACCTGTAGACTCTTGTTCATAACAACAACGGCCTCGTTGAGTTTTTCCTTGTGTTTCGTTAGCGGTTTAATGTCTTTGGCGTTGAGATAATGACGGGTTTCCCGTACAACATTAGTGATGATGCGGGATAGCAGGAGATTCTGCTGATGCTCGTGGGGACTTTCCTGTAGATGGTGTCAACTTCTAGAGCTGGCTCACGTCGCAAGAATGAGAGTCGAAGGGCAAAAAGTCGCTTACCATGCTGGTGTTTTTTGTTGGTTGAATGAGGATTATTGTTTAGCTTTAAGGGGAGAGCAAGTGCTACATCGAGGGGCACTGTTTACATACTTATCTGGGTGCTGGGACCCACCAGCCATAGCACCGACCAGCACCATCGATGCTCAGTGCGGTAGCGCGGTGAAGCGCCGGCAAAACTCCAACCCCGTCCCAGCCGCCAAAGACGACATTGCCTGGATCATCGTCTTGCCTCTCTACCTACTGAACCAGCTCTTTGACGACCTGTGCTTTGTACCTTGATCCCCTGAAGCAGATTTCCGCCACACCACCAGAACGCGCTGTCTCGATCGCATCTCGACGCAATGGCCGCCCCGACTGAAGCGCAGATTGCGCATCAGGAGCTCATCGAGCAGCTCGACATCCACTCCATCCACAAAAACTTCCGCAGTCCGACCTGGAAGCCTAACCAGCGCCGTAACAAGAACCTTAAAGCCATCGTTGGTGATGCTTCCAAACGGGAGGCTTCAGCGATGGGCACACCTCAGGATGTTAGTGGCAACGCGACACCGGCCGACGACGGCCTGTCGACGAGTGGCAGTTCGACACCTGGGACAACGGACAACAGCACCCAGGGAGTCAATTTGGCACAGGCTTCGCGTAGCCTGTCAAAGCTGGTGCTAGAGAAGAGCCTCAAGCCTCCTGGAGGACCTGTATCGGCGCCGACTGCGACGTATACAAACATCGAGTCAGCTCCCTCTCTCGCACACTCTAAGCACTACTGCGACGTGACGGGACTTCCTGCGCCGTACATCGACCCCAAGACGCGCCTGAGATATCATAACAAGGAAGTGTTTGGCCTGATTAGGACCCTGCCGCAGAGCACAGCAGAGCAGTTCTTGGAAGCTCGTGGTGCTCACACGGTACTTAAGTGAAAGCCCAGTCGAGAAATCACTTGGAAAGCTACTGGTCATCTAAGACTGTGAGGAGGGAGGTGGCTTTGTACGATTACATACACACACACACACATATCATGGGATACAAGCGATAATGAGGAAATGTCCGACCAACAAAGTCAAACCCCAACTATGCACCCAATGCCTCTCGGTAAAGGGATGGTAAATTGACGCTCCGGCTTAATCGTGATCTGGGACTTTTTTCTCTGCCTGAGTCAACAGATTACCGAGAACGTATGAGGAGGACGTATCTCAGTTGCCGAGGCGATAATATCGCCTTGGCCGTTGCGGCAGGTACAGATGTGGCGAGAGCCGCAGCGTCTCCATCTGTTATGGTTGAATTGAGCGTGCCTTAGGTTTTCAAGGCTGGGCTTGTTTGTTGATGCAATTGAGCTTGCTATACGTCTTACCTTGTTGATAAGGATGTAGACAGACAATTCATCCGAATACTGTGTGATTCATATCATCTTGGCAAGAATCTCCATCAATGGAGATGCAGCTCTAGACCTCAAGTGATTGTCAAGGTAATTGAAAGGAATAGAAATTGAACAGCAACGAAATCGCACGAACTGCTTTTGCTTCCCTTCGTAGCCACTAGTCCGGATGGGGCTAAGAAGCCCCGCCTTTAGCCAGCTTGCACCAGCCACTCCCTATTAGCCACAGCCATCAGCTTGCAGGCAAAGACGGGTGTTTTCATAGTATGCACGATTACTAGAAATTGCCCATGAAAATTAACCAAATAATGAATACACATTGAATGGGGGGAATGTGACGGAGAAGAAACAACAATAATGGGAGCCCATACTCCTTGTGAGTGAGTCTTACGTACGGCCCAGTATGACCCAACCGTAGGAGTGAGTTGCGCCTATTCACGTGATGGTAAAGAAAGCCTGATGTGAAATTTCCTTACATGCCGCAAGCCCCTTCTGGCCCAAAAGTGGCCAATGGACACGCGCACAGTTTCAGGGAATCTCCAGCACCCGTCTAGCTTGCTTTGGCAGCGGCTGCCAATCACCCAAAAAGAAAAAAGGCACTGGGTGTGTTGGGGTGCGGGACACAAACGGCAGGGTACCTAGCCTGGCTAGAGGTACGTAGATGGGTAGCTAATTACAGCACATGGCAAAGTGCAACGTATTCGTAACCTGCCAACAGTGACCCGTCGTTCTAAAGCACCAAAGTAGCACGTCTCTCCCCTGCATCGAAACATCTCCCAATCGACGGCTCTGGGACCTGCAACCACGTGTAACTTGTACCGACTGGAGAAAAAAAAACCCCCCCGGGTACAACTGAACACTGTCCATCATCAAGCGCTCCTTGCTGCTCGCAAACCCCCGTTCTTCGCCAACAACCCCCCAAAGTTTGTCGCCAAAATGTCCATGTGGCTATCCGACACACAAAGTGCGTTCCCTTTCGCCTCCTCCTTTGCGCATCCGCATCCCTGGTTGTTGGATGTCGCCCGCGCAGCTGCCATGGCAACTTCGGAATACATGGGACCAAGAAGGTGGATTTGCTGACCATGGTGTGTTCATAGAAATTGGAGTCGTCTTCTGCTCTGGCGGTAGGTATGCGCCCGTCTCGGGAGCTTTGGCGCATTGCGTCCTTGATGGAGGCTGACTGAATTGGCCTGCTTTAGGAGGCTTCTTCCTGATCGGAGGTGTTATGCTGTTCTTTGATCGTGCCATGTAAGCCAGATACCCCATGCCACGCCCTCCATTTCCCGCCGAATAGTGTACCTGGGTTGTGTCTGCTAACAATGCTGGTCTTACAGGCTTGCCATGGGAAATGTACGACCCCCTCTTCCTTCTTGATACCTTCAATCGGCCGAGATGCACCAGCTGACATGACGACGAACATAGATCCTCTTCCTAATTGGATTGACTATTATAATCGGCCCTCAGAAGACTCTTGCCTTCTTTGCACGCAAACAGAAAGCCAAGGGGACAGGGGCATTCTTTCTAGGCTTGGTGCTCATTCTCATGAAATGGACCTTCATCGGCTTCTTGGTTGAAGCATATGGTATTGTCATTTTATTTGGGGACTTTTTAGGTACCATTGCAGGCTTTGCGCGCGGCATCCCAGTCGTTGGTCCCTATATCGGCATTGCGGTTGACCGACTAGGCCTGGATCGCAGGAATGCGGAGCTCCCTGTTTAATGGGAGGAGATCTTGGCCTCCAGGGGAAGTGGCGGCGGGATACACTCTGTTGGACGATACTCTGTTGGACGATACATGGCTATATATGGCCTTGAACTCGCCACATGTATGCAACTATGAGCAATACTGTATTGCCTCGTCTTAATGTGATGTGGAGTTTGGGGAATGATAGATTGGGTTGGAATTACGGGACTGGCGTTAACTGCATCTGAACCAACCTCAAACGGCCTGTTGTCATCACTAGTATTACGAAAAGGTGAAATGCACCTTTGCTGGCAAGCATATGGTTTCTTGTTCCGTACTCTAGGTTGAGGCAGACAAAGATTTCACACGGTAATCGGATGGACCAGATTTCGAGAGGCATTTTTCTGTTACCATGTTGCACATCGTGTGGAAGTTGAGACTCGCTCCAACGACCTATGGCTAAAAGCAAGATTTCTCTTCATCTCAACAAGGCTCAAACTGATCACCCCTCGGATATTCTAAAGGGAAAAAGAAAGAATACCTCCTCTCAACACGCTGATTTCGCTAATCTTAGGCTGACTTGATCGCCCATGTCCAGACCAGACCCACAGTATTTCACCGTCCATCTTTGAACATATTCCTGGCTCATGGCAAACTTATAACTCCGAACCTAGTATCCCTGGCCGATGAGGTAATCGACCAGGGTGGCAACACTGGTGGTGGCATTTCCTGCAACCTGGGTCTCGCCGTGGTGACCAAGAACGATGGCCTGCTTGGTTTTCGCAATGACCACGCCGACCCTGCCCTGTCGGGCGTAGATGGACGCGTCGTCCGCCCTGGCCATGACATATCGCTCGCCAGCGAGGTAGAGGCCTTCACTGTAGGCCTTGTCCCTGGCGCCAGCCTTGTCGTGAATGATGTCGGAAATCGCCTTCATCTCGGGGGCCGTGAGCTGTTCACATGAGGAAATGGTTAGCCCGTGGGCCACGACAAAGCATAAAAGCTGAGGGGAAGTTGTTTCTAGCATACCTGGAGGTCGGGGGAGCTAGCCCAGGCGCTGTCACCAGCGAGACTGAGGATGGCACCCTTGTCGATGTGCCCGGTGCCGACGAGGCTATGGCGGAAAAAAGATGTTAGCATCAAGAGAGCTGGCGAAGTAGGCTGGGAGAGACGTGTAGTCTCTGAACAGAGGGCGTTATTTACCTCGAGTCGATGTAAGCTGTTAGACACGAGCCATGGTTAGCTGCCTGGGCATTCTTTACACAAGGAGGAGTTTGATGGGAGGTGTCGGGTGGGGTTTGTTGACAAAAGAGCGGCGGGAGGAACTGTGCCCGCATGGAGGGGAAGGAAGATCCGAGCTGGGCTCGGACGAGAGGGGGCACGAGAAGGGGCGGACTGACCTTGCCACGACATGGTGAAGGAGGTAAAGCTATGAAAGCTCGGATGAGGACGAGGCGCAAAAGGAGTGATGAAGACTTTGGAAGAAGAGCGGGCGGAGGATGTTGTGAGAGAGTGTTCTTGTTAAGTTGCCCCTCCGTCTTCCGCCGCCAGTTATGAGCTCTGGGCCAATGCCACAAGCCCATTGGCACCCACCCCGCAGAGGGGTAGTGGGTACATGGGTATTCCCGCCAGTTTGTCATTTGGCATCGGTACTGGAGACTTTTTGTCGCCGCCTTGAAGAAAGCCGGCGCCAATTTTCGCACTAGTGCCACCATCCCATATTCTCGACTGGTTTCTATACAAATCCCGCTGAGCCTTGCCGAGGGATACACGGATGGATGTACGGATGGGTGTGCTAAATTCAAATTCTAAGCTCGGCATGTTTGTCCGCCTTTTCAGAGAACCCAACGATTTGTCTTGACATGATGTGACTGGTTGAGATGGCAGTCTCTGACTAAGAGTCCTCCCTGAGCGGCTGCCTACCTCCAACGTTGTCCGCGCAATACGTGGACGTGGAACATCACTCTTCCACACTGCAGACCGTTGGGCATCGAGTTACTCCATCCAGTGTCCTTCCCACGTCATCAGACGACCCACTAGGCAGAAAGTTGATTTTTGCGTTTGGTGCCAGACCGCTGGGAATCCCATACAACCATTGCCTGAAGTAACAACTGAGCACCATCAGGCGTTCGTCTAAAAATATGACCTAGTTCCACCTGGCGACGGGTACGCTCGAGGCCAGGGGACAGTGAGAGAGTGGCTTAAGGGTATGAAGTTGACACAGAGACTAGCCCCTTGGATACAGTATTGACTTGACACTGGCGTTGCCGTCTAATCGGGCCCTATTTTTGCTGAAACATGGTGGTTCTATCGTCGACAACCTAGTCTAGCGCGGCAACATACGTCACCAGTTGATCGGAAAGGCTGACATGACACTAGGAGGACTCATAATGGCCGGAAGTTTGAATAGGGAATGGAAGCTCATCACCACTACGGCCTCTGATCACTAACCTATACTACCAATATTATATTCCTCGTTTCGTCTGCGAGGATGTAAATAACGTGATCGATGCGAACTTGGGCTCATACCACCAGCACAGGTGTGACTGCTAAAGCAGGGACCGGCTCATGTTAATGTCAGGCTAACGTGCTACATATATCTGCTCATGCATCACCGTTGATCTACCGGATGCCCAACACGAAACCCGGACATTTTGTATCCCAAGTATTAGCATGGGTAGTGTAGACTAACTATATGCACAGCGAAACACTCAACCTCTACGAAACCCCAGTTCATGGTGTCAACCCTTTAACAAGACTTCATGTGCAGCTGTGGCGTCTGATACCAACCCTTGCTCAGAAGTTTGGAGGTAGAGTAGGGTCTATCTTGGAGATTAAAGCGAGTCTTGTTTACATCGCAAAAAACCGGGCCGAGACACGCAGGAACTTGTCGCTTCGAGGAGCCTGTGCGTGTGTGCAACCATATGATGAGGCGCGTGCGGTTAAAGTGCCTTTGAAATTTGTCAATCTGAGACAGAAAAGCGCAGACCATGCCTTGGGAAGGGTGGTGACTTGAAACAATGACAGGGATAATGGACACCCTTGACAACTGGGATGAATAATTATCAGTCAGTATGAGGGTGAGGATGCGAGAGCATCTCTTTCGGGAAGCGAGGTTAATTCCCCATTGTCCTGGCCTAGACTAAGTCGTAAATATGCATGCTTGGCGCTGTGGTTCATTACTCTTACACCGACGGCCCCATTCTCGGCATCGGCGGACATTGAGTTGAAATGGCATCTGTCGTTGAGATTAAGGATGTGTGCACACCCCGATGAGTGCGGTTAGATCGGTAAACCACACGACCGTTGGTAGCCATGACGATGACGGCACACGGCAGAAGGACGGCTAGCCTAGCTCGCTAGAGCGCCACCTGAGATTCTGGAAGGATAGGCAGCCCATCGGCCTTACAGTGTGCTGTAGCTGAGGATTTAGGCGATAGACGCTTGGGCACCTCAGTCTTCACTCAGCTGTCCACTTCTGTGCCTGTCTGCGACCGGACGGCCGCCGTCACTGGAAATAAGGATTGGTTACGTGCTCGGTCGCCGGCTCTACCGCAGATGAACGGTGCCAACGTGTGCGTCGTAGTGCTGCGATGCATTGCTGAACGAAGCGCGTGCCGCTGCAGCCCTGGATTGGTTGTGGTGGGTAAGAGGAGATTTGGATGGCGTTCCTCCAATTTTAAAAGCCAACGTTTCGCTGTCTGAGAGGACGCGCATGTGCAGTGGTGCAGATAAAAATAACCCGGCAACAGCCTGCACTTGGCCGAACTGGCTCAAGTGCAGCTCAGCTGGCCGCTTTCCAGAAGGCTTCCCCAGAAAATAGATCATGAGCCGCTGAGACAAAAAGAAAGCAGGATGAGCATACGATGATTGGGCGCGCGCCACTAGCAGTTCAATTGCATGCCAGAAACCAAGCCGTTTCCTGGCATTTTTTGCGACGCCTGAAGATTGACGATGCGATTTGGTGTTACATTGAGGCAGACAAGGGCCCCAGCCCCGTCTGGGGACTTTGGGGACCACCCAGGCCGGGTTGTGAGAGTCTGCCTATACACCGCATCATGGTTATGAGCAATCGGCTGCCATCCGGTCATCAGCAGCGTAATAACGCCTGCACGCTTGTTGACATGCGATGCTGGACGTAATCATGACGAGCTTGCCTGCACTACACAGCCTTTGGATACGGTCTCTTCTTCTCCTCATAAACACGCATTATCTCAGTTGAGAAGATACCCCGGATGGGTTAATACACTTGGCCAACCAAACATGTCTACGTTGCACCCGTTGGCTTCATCGACAGTCGGCCACATGCCCATGTCCTGGGGGGCCATCTCCCGGGGCCCACGCATCCTGGAAGACTCGGTATGGCAGGGGTCGCTCGAGACCGGAACCCAGCAATTGGCTGCGGATCCAAGTTTGCCCAAGAGCTGGATCTAATCTCGACAGGAACTGTCCCATCAACCTCAAACACACCTGGCCCGTGAGCCGGACCACCCCCCGCGCCAGGCTTCGCAAAACAGATGAAAGCCCCTTGACTCCCACATGTCGTCGTCTTTCTTGAGGGAAAAGATGCTGCATGAGATAGTTTCAGGTTATTTCTTTCCTTTAATTCCCTTCTATCGCCGGGTCGGGTAGATCTGGTCATTTATCCAACCTTTTCCATTTTCCACTCCATCTTTATCGTGCTTACCACACGCTCCTCCCGATTAATTACTTGTCTGCTGCTTCACCCGATGCTTGCCATTATCCTTGCTCACATCATCACCCGTCAACCCTGGCTCCCTGCGCTTTGTGGTCCCTTTTCCCGCAATTAACTCTCTAACTCTACCTTGTTGTGTGTGTTAATAACTCGGTCACCGGTGTCCCGGCTTTGACAATAGGCTCATACTAAAGGCGGGGGCGTTGCCCTTGTGAGACGAAGGGGGCAAAGTCTTTTTAATCATCGGCCATTTCCAAGAAGGTCCCTGGTCCTAGTATCCTTTTTTTTCTTCACTTGTGGGTGAACCACAAGCCGTGTCAGACCCTGTCATTTAAGGGACTCGTGGTTTAGACAACTCTATATCCAAGACGATACCCCCCGCCTTCTGTCCACTCGTTTACTGCCGACAACCTCTTGCTCCCGCCTTGGCCAAGAGCGTCTGACTTCATCATGCCTCGACGATCAAGAGCAGTGACTGTGATGGCGGCCCCTGCTTTGTCAGATCGTCCCAGTACCAGTGGCGGACTAACTTCAACCAACCACCCCGAAAAGCCAGACTTCCACAAGCGGGTGTCGAGGGATGACCTCGCTCTCATCCTGAAGAAGTCGGATCGAAATAACGCGAGGGCGTACCATGTTCCCACACGCGGTCGATTGCCATCACCCGATCACAGCCTGCGAGGACCATCGCCACACCGGGGGATTATGGTGCGCACCGCCACCCCGGATTCTATGCCAGACAAGACCGAGACTGGAGTTATTGCCATTGGTATGGCACTTGGAAGCCCATCACAAGGCCTTTCCCCTGACAGCGCCCAGGCGGCCTGGACGGTGCAGAAGGCCATGGCTGCGACGGCCGAAGAAGAAGCCCAGCAGTGCCAGCAAAAGACCAAGAAATGGGGCCTATTCCGATCAAAATCGAGGCGTAACAAACAGGTCGACCAGAATCTAACACAGCGATCCATAACTGATAACTCGAACATCTCGACATCATCAATTCACGCCAGAGGGCAACCAGCAGCATCTTATGCGAGGAATGGATCTCAAAAGCATACACCCATCGTTGTCCGATCTCAAACAGATCCCTCATCAGAGCGACTCGAGCCCGTACCCGAGGTGAAGCCCACCAAGGAGACTAAGCAGGCCAAGGAATCCAAGTCTGGCGGACTGGGTCGCAAGGTATCGTTGCGAGCTCTCCGGGGAGATAGGACTCGCAGGGCCGCAGAGAAGGAACTGCCCATCCCCGCAATGCCTTCTCCCCCACCCGCAGTCCCTCAGCTTGAGGGCCCGCTTTTGGACGTCGAGATTCCTAGTATCAAGATGGAACGATACAGTGTCATGTTTGGTGGCGTTTTGGGGGGACAGAGTTCTTCGTCCCTCCTCGCTCGACGACAGGCGACGCTGGATCGGCTGAAGAATATAAGCAGCGAAATACCGGAAGATGGAGAAGAACTGACCCGCCCTCGTCGAGCGACCTCCCCTCAACCTACTGCCTCACCGTCCTTCAATTTGTTCCCAGCTCCGCCAAGGATCAACCGAAATGCCCAACCTTCCCCTAGGCTACTACGCTCCAACACTTCTCCTGCCATGCTACCCTCGCCAGTCCAGGCGATGTTCCAGGAAGAGACAATGGCTAGCAGGGAACAACTCGACTCGGAGACACTTCAGCCTCGTGTCTTCCAACCTGCACCGTTGAGGGTTATCAAGAAGAATGAAGCTGCCGAGTCAACTACGGATTCCCATAAACTCAAATTGAAATTTACCAAGCAACCCAAACGTGCGGTTGTGACTCAAGTGGATAACACCGGCAAACTCGAGAATCTGAAACGACAGACAACCAGAACCCCATCCCCTGCAAGGAGCCTTGACTTCCGATCTAACCCCCCCAAGAGAAACCCTTCGCCATTTACCCCAGAAACTTCTAGCCTCGTTCTCGATTCCGATTCCGATGATGTTGATGCCCACATCACCGAGAAGCTCCGCCCCACGATTGACGAGCCCAAGTGGCAGATGATCTCGCCTCCCGTCTCGACGACTTCCTCGAGTCCCGAGAGAAATAGAAAGCCCAGCTTGACGTCAAGCGAGAAGATTGCCATGGCTAAACCCAAAAAACCTTCATACGACGAGGAAGCCCTGCGCGCCGCCGTGGAGATTTCCATTGCCCGCCAGATTAGTGTTTCGCACCAGCAACGCCAGATGCTCCACCCCCTGAAGAGCAACCCGAGCATTCGGCGAAGGAAACAGGGTCGCCCCCAATACGCAATCGCCATCGAAAAGGATGAGAGGTTGGCTGAGACCAGGACAGCAACGCCAAGACTGGTCCGCCCCGAGGAAATCAGCAAGTGGGAGATGCATCGCAAGAGCTCGCGGGTTGTCCTCGAAGGTGAACCCTAAGCCTGGCCATTTTATCTACCAGCGCAGGATGATTGTTTCCATCCTTCTTTCTCTTCATGGAACTTCTTCAAATCAATTCTATCCAAACCTTATTCATACTCACCAGGCATCAACAAACGGAGATCCACCTCACTGGCTGAGGCTTCTGTGAAGCACTCAAGAGGGCAATACCCCCTCTTTATATATATCTATATATCCTCTTCAAAACACCCCCAATGGTTCTCTTCTTCTTTTTTTTTATCTTTTGTTGTTTTATATACCAAAAAAAAAACTTGAACCAAGCAAGATGGCAAGTTTTGACTTGATGGTGGAACAGGATATCACGAGTTCTCATATAGCACGGCGCAGAGGATAGTGGCATTGGAAAGAAAGGAGTCGTGCACAACAACCCAGGAGTACTGTAGGAATGGTTCATGGTTTACTTCTAAACAAGGTGTTCACATATAGCATTGTCCTCGTCATTGTCATCATACCAATCATCGATTTGGAAATAGAAGATAGCGCCATCATTAAGTGATTCTTTGATCCCAGCATATATCTCCGCCGTCTGTACGTCATATGAATGGGCTTTATTTCCCTCTTTCCCGTTGCCCTTCGTGTCCCCTCCCTCTCCCCTTCCCCACAGTCTAGGTAGATTTAAACTTCTGCAACGACGCCGCTTGCAAAATGGATGGTTGGACAAAACGATGGAAGTATCTGCGCCGCCACGCAATTAACCAATCTCAAGAACCGGCATCCCGTATATGCTGAAACGAAGCAACGTCCCAACGCCGAATGAAATGTCCCCCGTTTACATCAAAACACAGCACGAGTTCTGCTTCTTGGCTTGCTCTGCGTGGTGGGAGGGGGAAGGATGTTAACTGATCTTCATTCTCCACCGTGTTTCAACGAGGGCTAGCCGAGGGGGACAGGGGCACTTACGATAGAACATTTTGCTCTGGGAGCTTAGGCCGTCACTCTTGGCCACCAGATCGTCAATCTTCTCGCCACGCTGTAGAACGCTCTCGATGGTCTTGTGAAGGACAATCTTGGTCTCATCGAGCTCCTTCTGAATCTTTAGGATGCTGTCGGCCTGCTGGGGGTCCTGATACTTGGTGAGGTAGTCCTTGAGCTCGGGCACGATGATCTCGGGGGTGCCTGTAGCCCACGAGGAGCGGGGGTGGTTGGCGAGAAACTCGTCAACGACCTTGCTGAGGAGCTGGTGAGCAACGAGGGCCGGGTATTGGTGATCGGAGATGATGATGCCGCAGATGCCCTCGGTACGGCCGTAGGCGTGGAAGGTGTAGTCTGTAATGATTGAATGTGAGTCTTACTGCGATACAGGGGGGTCGCGAAGGTGGGAGGGCCGAGACCGTACCTTGTTCCTCAACATCCTGTCGCTGGCCGGGACGAGTGCGCTCGGCGACTGTCTTTGCGAAGAGCGTCATGAACTCTCCATAGCTGAGAAGCGCCAAGGTTAGCAGGGGGTGGCGAGGTGACCCGGAAGGCGAGCGACGAACTTGTTACGGGTGAATCGCGAGTAGGCACTGAGTTCCTTCTCTGCGACGATCTCATGGGCGGGCTTGGCCTCGTTGCGAATGATCTGGATTGCGCGGCAGAGTCTTTAGCTCATCTGACATTTTGGTGGTCGGTGAGGGGCAAAACTTGGATGGGATGGAGGAGCATACACCAATGTAATGCAACTTCATTGTGACGGCGGGCGGGCGGGCGGGCGGGCGGCAGCGATTGTTGATGTGGTCCGGATGTGTTCGTCGAAGGCGATATTCGTCGAGGGGCGAGAGGCGACGGGGATGTTTGAAGTGTCAAGAAGCAAGCCAGATGTTAGGAGCCAGGACACGGAGTGAAATGCCCCCCCGAGTGCCCGTTGTCAAGCCGTCACATGTGCCGCTATGACGGGGGTGACGAACCTGGCTGGGAATTAATTAGGCGCCCGAATTTCCCTGCCCGTTACTGGAGGGGTCGCCGTCGCTAGGTCGTTCCGGTGACATTCAGCCTAGGCTAGGGGCGCCGGGCCTTGTGTGGCGGCAGTACGCCTCCCAGGGCTGCTAGATTCGGGAGCCTGTTTGGCCTGTGGCGGGGCTGATGGTGGGGTCGGCTGCAGCGGTGTATGACTCTAGCCGGAGATACCCATCTAGTTACTACGATGAGTCGTCTTTTGATAACTCTTAAGCTGAGCTGCCGCATGGAAAATAGCAGGTCCAGACCTCTCAAAATCAACGATTTTCTTCCAAACTTAGAAATTCCCAAGAGAAAAAGACAACCTTCGACCGTTCTCCTGCCAGATCAATAACCATGGCTTCGAGTGAGCTCAGTGCCGCTGAGGCGCAATGGAGGGAGCAGTTTGCCGCTATGCAAGCTGCCATAGCTGATCTTAAAGCCCCCAAAGACTCGACCATCGAGAGCGACCTTGAAGATGAAGACTTTGAAGGCTACTCATCTGGAAACAGCGGGCAAGATGTGTGGGACTTCATCTCGGATGATGATCAGGACGAGTTCAGCAGCGATTTTGCCGAAGCCGACGGGTTTGGCGCCTCAGCTTCTGCGGAATTCGGTGCTGAGTGGTTCACCACCAGATGCTCTGCCATTGCGGCCAAGAATGGACTTTCCACAGACGTATTCGAGACTCAAATCGTTAGCGTTCTTAGCTCCGGCCAGTCCGACGATGAGCTGCAGGCCCATCTAACTGACCTGGTTGGCTTTGATGATCTCGACTTCATCATCGAAATCTTAGGCCACAAGGATCAAATTGTGGCAGCGGTGGCTGCACAAAATCAACAGGCCAGGCAGGATTCTTCTAGGCCCCGGCTGTTGAACAAGGCTCAAAGAGAGGAGGCCTTGCGTCGCCAGGACTTGGAGCACAAAACCGCTTCACTGGCTGCGGCTTCTGCTAAGGAACCCCAGTATCCCCATGTTTACAAGTCATACCATGCCGGCAACGCTCTGAGCCATTCCGGAAAGAAGTATGGACTCCCTGCAAATAGCACACATGAATTCTTCGACAAATACGAAGAGTATACCATCCCAGCAGCTCCCAAGGGGACCCTGCGGCCTGGCCAGAAGCTCGTCGATATCTCGTCGCTCGATGGAATATGCCGGAGAACCTTCAAGGGATACAAAACCCTCAACCGGATGCAGAGTCTAGTATACCCTGTTGCGCACAAGACTAGCGAAAACATGCTTATTTGTGCCCCCACCGGTGCAGTAAGTGATTCATGCCTCTTGACTGCACCCCTCGCTGACTTTTTAGGGTAAAACCGATGCCGCCATGCTCACGATTCTTCAGACAATTGGACAAAATGTGACACCTAACCCCTTTGAGGACAACGATGCTACTGAATTCGAGGTCGACCTTGATGACTTCAAAATTGTCTATGTTGCTCCCATGAAGGCCCTTGCTGCTGAAGTTACAGAGAAGTTGGGAAAACGTCTTGCTTGGCTCGGAATCAAATGTCGGGAGTATACTGGAGATATGCAACTCACCAAATCTGAGATTGTCCAGACTCAGATCATTGTCACGACTCCCGAAAAGTGGGACGTCGTGACCCGAAAGGGAACCGGAGATACTGAGCTTGTCCAGAAGGTCCGCCTCCTCATCATCGATGAAGTTCACATGCTTCACGATGAGAGAGGTGCTGTGCTGGAGTCTCTTGTTGCTCGAACAGAGAGACAAGTTGAGAGCACACAATCGATGATCCGTATTGTGGGTCTGAGTGCTACATTGCCCAACTATGTTGATGTTGCCGAGTTTCTCAAAGTCAACAAGTACGCCGGTCTTTTCTATTTTGACTCCTCTTTCCGCCCTGTTCCCCTCGAACAACACTTCATCGGTGTCAAGGGGAAAGCAGGCTCTAAACAATCCAAGGAAAACCTTGACAACGTTGCTTTTGATAAAGTCAAACAGATGCTAGAGCGCGACCATCAGGTCATGGTATTTGTCCACTCACGACGCGATACCATGTTGACCGCTCGTATGCTCCACCAAAAGGCTATTGACGATGGCTGTCTGGACTTGTTTGATCCCTCGTACCATCCGAAATATGACCAGGCTTGCCGGGACATCAAGACTTCGAGATCAAAAGATATCCGCGAATTACTAAATAAGGGAATTGGAATACACCACGCAGGAATGGCGAGATCCGACAGAAACCTGATGGAGCGATTGTTCGCAGAGGGTGTTCTCAAAGTTCTTTGCTGTACGGCCACTCTCGCCTGGGGTGTCAACTTGCCTGCTGCGGCGGTAGTCATTAAAGGCACTCAAGTCTACAGTGCCCAGGATGGTAAATTTGTGGATCTGGGTATCCTGGATGTGCTTCAGATCTTTGGTCGTGCTGGTCGACCTCAATTCGAGGACACTGGCATTGGCATGATCTGTACTACGCATGATAGGCTCGCTCATTATTTGACTGCAGTGACAGAGCAGCAACCCATTGAATCGAAATTTTCAACGAAGCTGGTTGACAATCTCAATGCCGAGATTTCGTTGGGAACTGTAACTTCCATTCCAGATGCCGTGCAGTGGATTGGATATTCTTACTTATTCGTTAGAATGCAGCGAAGTCCCATGACATATGGCATCGAGTGGTCCGAGATTCGGGACGACCCGAGTCTAGTTCAAAGGCGACGAACACTGGCTATTCAAGCAGCCAGAACTCTGCAAAGATGTCAGATGATCATCTTTAACGAAACAACAGAAGAGCTGCGCAGCAAGGACATTGGCCGCATTGCAAGTCAATACTATATATTGCATACCAGTATCCAAGTTTTCAATGAGATGATGAAGCCCCAAGCAACCGAGGCCGATATACTCAAGATGATCAGCATGAGTGGAGAGTTTGACAATATCCAGTCGAGGGATAGTGAAGAGAAGGAGTTGACACACCTTAGAAAGGAAGTCATTCCCTGTGATGTGGACGGTGGTATCGACACCCCGCAGGCCAAGACCAACATCTTGCTTCAGTCTTATATCTCGAGAGAGCAGCCAGAAGATTTTGCTCTGTCAAATGATATGAACTACGTGGCACAGCAGTCTGGACGTATCTGCCGGGCACTGTTTATGCTGGCCCTGAATCGAAGATGGGGCCACCAATGCTTGGTGCTGCTCACACTGGCCAAGTCGATCGAAAAGCGTATCTGGCCGTTCCAGCATCCCCTTCACCAATTTGAACTCACGAGACCAGTTCTTAGCCAGCTGGATACCAAAGATAATTTGACGATAGAGGCAATGAAGGAGATGGAACCTGCAGAGATTGGGTCACTGGTTCACAACCAGAGCGCTGGCAAAAACATTGCCAGAATTCTCAACAACTTTCCCACGGTGCATGTCGAAGCCGAAATTGCCCCATTGAACAGAGATGTGTTACGTATCAAGCTTTATGTTATTCCTGACTTTAAATGGCACGATCAGGTTCACGGAACTTCGGAATCGTTTTACATTTGGGTTGAGAACTCGGAGACATCTCGGATTTACCATCACGAGTTCTTTATCCTTAATAGGAGAAAGCTGCATGATGACCACGAGCTCAACTTTACCATCCCCTTGTCGGACCCTCTACCTAAGCAGATTTATGTTCGATGTGTGTCTGATAGGTGGCTGGGTGCGGAGACGGTGACTCCGGTTTCCTTTCAGCACCTCATTCGACCCGACACCGAAAGTGTGTACACGGAGTTGCTCAACTTGCAGCCACTGTCTATCACCGCTTTGAAGAACCCAGCTTTGGAGGAGCTTTATGCGAAGCGATTCCAGTTTTTCAACCCCATGCAGACCCAGATATTTCATACGCTCTATCACACGCCTGCCAATGTTCTCTTGGGTTCTCCAACCGGAAGTGGCAAGACTGTAGCAGCAGAGCTTGCCATGTGGTGGGCATTCCGTGACCGTCCCGGCTCAAAGGTGGTGTATATTGCACCAATGAAGGCTCTTGTTCGCGAGCGAGTTAAAGATTGGGGCGTGCGCCTGGCACGACCGTTAGGGCTGAAATTGGTCGAGTTGACTGGTGACAACACGCCTGATACCCGAACAATCCAAGATGCCGACATAATCATCACGACGCCCGAAAAGTGGGACGGTATTTCTCGATCGTGGCAGACCAGAGGATACGTGCGAAAAGTTAGCTTGGTCATCATTGACGAGATTCACCTCTTGGCAGGAGACCGAGGTCCTATTCTAGAAATTATCGTGTCTCGTAAGCGTCTGCTTGCCACTCCATATTCCTTTCGCTAACTCATCTAGGTATGAACTATATTGCTTCTTCGACCAAGAATCCCGTCCGGCTACTAGGCATGTCAACTGCCTGTGCAAACGCCACTGACCTTGGAAACTGGCTCGGTGTCAAAGAGGGCCTTTTCAACTTTAGACACTCTGTCCGTCCTGTCCCCCTGGAGCTCTACATTGATGGCTTCCCCGAGGTTCGAGGGTTCTGCCCCCTGATGCAAGCCATGAATCGACCTACTTTCTTGGCAGTCAAGAACCACAGCCCTGAAAAGCCTGTCATTGTTTTTGTCCCGTCTAGACGACAGACCCGTCTAACCGCCAAGGATCTCATTAACTTTTGTGGTATGGAGGACAACCCCCGTCGATTCCTGCACATGGACGAAGATGATCTCCAACTCAATCTTGCTAGAGTCAAGGATGATGCCCTCAAGGAAGCCATAAACTTTGGAATTGGCTTGCATCACGCAGGTCTTGTCGAGTCTGATCGCCAGCTTGCTGAAGAGCTCTTCCTCAACAACAAGATCCAGATCCTCGTCGCCACTAGCACCTTGGCATGGGGTGTCAACTTGCCGGCGCACTTGGTCGTCGTCAAGGGCACTCAGTTCTTTGATGCCAAGATTGAGGCATACAAAGATATGGACTTGACGGATGTTTTGCAGATGCTCGGCAGAGCGGGACGTCCGCAGTTTGACAATTCGGGAGTCGCCCGCATATTTACTCAGGACGCCAAGAAGGACTTTTACAAGCACTTCCTCCACACTGGCTTCCCCGTCGAGTCCTCGCTCCACACCGTCCTGGACAACCATCTTGGTGCCGAAGTCTCGGCCGAAACCATTGTCACGAAACAAGACGCCCTCGACTATCTGACGTGGACCTTCTTCTTCAGAAGATTACACAAGAACCCGTCGTACTATGGGCTTCAGATCTCGGCCGAGGAACACAACACAATCGCCGCCCAGGAACTCGCCAACGAGTTTATGGTCGAGATGGTCAACAAGTCCCTGAACGAGCTTGCTGAATCCAAGTGTGTCGAGGTCTTCCCCAACGGCGATGTTGACTCGACTCCTCTGGGTAAGATCATGAGTTATTACTATCTATCGCACAAGACCGTCAGACATCTCGTCCGTCACGCCAAGGCCAATGCGACGTTTGTCGACGTGCTTTCGTGGATGTCTCGGGCAACCGAGTACGACGAACTCCCCGTGCGTCACAATGAGGACCTTGTCAACGCAACGCTGTCGGACAACCTGCCATTCCCGGGCCACACGTTTGGTCTGCCCATGTGGGATCCCCATGTCAAGGCCTTTTTGCTCCTCCAGGCACACATGTCCCGCATCGATCTTCCCATCACAGATTACGTGGGTGACCAGACTAGCGTGCTGGACCAGGCCATCCGTATCATCCAGGCGTCTATCGATGTCCTCACCGAGCTAGACTACCTCACCAGCGCCTTGCAGATGATCGGTCTGCTCCAGTGTATCAAGTGCGCCCGCTGGCCAACGGACCCTCCGCTGTCTGTCCTCCCCAGCGTCGACACGGACGTCCAGGACAAGACAACCCTGGCCCAGGTTGCTGCCCTGGACAAAGCTGGGGCTGGACAGCTTGCCAAGCGGCTAGGCGTTCCTGTCAGCCAGACGGGACGTTTCACCCGGGCTGCATCCATATTGCCCAATTTGACCGTCTCCGTCAACAACGTTACCGCGCTGTCCCTGACCATCAACCTCAAGCGCGCCAACCCGCTCGTCGAGCGCGATGCCCGTATCTACGCGCCCAAGTTTCCCAAGCCACAGACGGAGAACTGGTTTGTCATTGTGGCCAACATTGCGACGGATGAGGTCATTGCTGTTAAGCGTGTGGGCTGGTCTGCTGTGCCCGGGCGCAAACTCGAAGCCGGTACACGTCCGTCCGCAAAGACGGTCATCAAGTTGCCCCCCGTTGAGCCGGGACACGCCCGTAAGATAGATGTTTTAGTCGTCAGCGACGGTTACGTTGGGCTCGAGCACAGGGTTCTAAGGATTGACATTCCCGCATCACCGATTGCAGACGACGACGTCCAATCCAAGAAAGCACCCGCCCTGGATCAAAATGAATTTAGTCTATGAACAAGCCGCCGCTGAGGCGCCCTTCTGCTGGGATAGCCCTCTTCAAATTCCGAGGCCCCTTAAATGACTTTGGTAGTTGTGAAGTGAAATATGAAAACAAAGTGGGCAGGGGTTGTTGTTCAGAAAGGAGGAGAGTAAAAACAAGGAGTAGATAGAACAGAAGAGAGAGAGAGAGAGAGAGAGAGAGAGAGAAGAACACATCTCGTGATAGAAACCCAATCGCACCGAAACCCGAATTATATCCATTGAAAAATGCAGAACCGTCCCCCTTCGTGACTTTGACCGGCCCATATCCTAGAAAGAAAAACAGAAAGGAAAAAAGAGAAAATAAAACTCTTGGTGACATATGGAATCTTGATGAGTCGTGAAAAGAAGCAAAAAGCAAATGCTGCGCACTCCGAGCAATGAAGAACCCAAGGGGAAATGACCATGAAACCAAACCCAAAATGGAAAAGCAAGCCAGCCGGGTATCACACATATAAACACGCACATTCCACCGCCGTCTCCGTTCCCCAATAGACACGTGCCATGTCCTCTCTGTGTACTAGTTGCAAGCCTGTAGTGTAGACTTGAGCATGTTATGTTGATCTGGATATTTTTTTTCCCTGCGTTATACCAAATCGATTTAGCAGCACCTGCGGCGTTCTTTTGCCAGTTCATTATGCTGCGTAAGTCCCTGGCCACTTGCATGGTCAATTGTGATGGCAGGTGAGAAGCCAGGAGAAAAAAGCCAACTGCGACGATCCCGACCGACTCGGAAACTGCCTCGAGGGCCCGAGCCATCAAAGTAGCCACCATCCATGCCAGACTCGTAACCTGGCGTTCCAGGGATGGCAGTAGCTGTAAGAAGAGCTTGCTGCATCTTACGGTTTTGCTCAACAAGCTTACGTGTCACCACGCGAAAGACCTCCTCGACACCTTCGCCATTCTCTGCGCTAATCTCATGACAGGCATCCCAACCGACCTCCTGCGCCCAGAAGCCGGAGCTACGCTTGGAGCTCGGGCTGCGGGGTTCAACGACAGGTGTGACACCGGCGCCGGAGCTTGGCGTGCCAGCCATGGGGATGGGAACGTTGTATGGTGTGGCCGTCGGGGGCGGCGTGCTGCCCAGGCCAGGAGCGAGGTTTTCGGCGACGTAAGCAATGCAGCGTTCGAAGGGGACCTGGCGGGCAGAGGAGTCACGAGCGACAATGTCGGCCTTGGTGCCAACAACGTGGAGGACAACGTCCTGGGGAAGATTGCGACGGAGCTCGGTGAGCCACACGCCCATGTCAGCAAACGACTGGGCGTCAGTGATGCTGTAGCAGAGGATGCAGGCGTTGGCGCCACGATAGTAGAGGCGTGAGATGGAGCGAAAGCGTTCTTGGCCGGCTATATTCCCGAGTCATTAGCAAACACCATATATGTTTAGAGAGAGAGGGCTTGTGCGCGCGCTGAGACGCGGGGGGGAGGGTGGGAGAGGGGAGAGAAACCAACCTGTATCCCAAATCTGGAGGCGGACAACAGTGTCCGAGTCGGAGTCAACAACTCGCTTTGTTAGGAAGCTGGCCCCGACAGTAGAAGTGATCTGAGCCGGGTTGAAGGCTCCCTTGCAATAACGCATCACAAGCGACGTCTTTCCAACGCCCTGTGCGCCGAGGACCACGATCTTGGCCTCGAGCGAAGACATCATGGGCGGCGATGCGCTGCGCTGCGTCTTGACGTCGCGCGCGGATCAAGGGAAAAGTAGCGGGAGCAGCAATGACGATAAACACCAGGCGGTAAGGCAAGCAGCAGAGGGATAACGGCGAAGACGTTGATACAGGATCAAAACGTAGCAAACGCACAAAACAAGCAAAGGAAAGAAAGAGAAGAAACCAAAAATGGAAGGGAGGGTCACCGTCGAGGCGGAAAGGATGCCCGGCAGCGTTTTAGGGTGCTCGAGGCTTCCGAGTTGGGATGGGGATGATGGATAGAGTCAGGTGGAGGAAGGAGGATGGGACGCCCGGACCAAGTATTCCTTTGGTCTTTGGTCACCTTCTTTTCTTTCCTTTTTTTCTTTTCTTTTTTTCTTCCTCGACCTCTCTCGTCTAATTATCCTCTCTATTCCCTGCTTTTCCTTTCTGTTTTGGGTGGATGTTGCAGTCGGCAACTTGGGCTTGGAGCTTTCAGCCTCCAAAGTGTTGTCGAACACCGAGGGGTGTGGTGGACTCGAGGGTTATCGCATCCGCATCCACAAGGCTCGGGGGGGGCGGGGGTGTACGGCAAGTGCTAGTTACGCGGGTTGGGCAGCAAACTGGAGGGGGTGGAGGGGGTTGAATAAGTCCGAGGAGAGATGCTGCTAACACAAAGGCATCGCCATGATAATAATGTGGGCCTTTGAGAGATCTGCCGGTGCCGGTGATCTTCTGGAGGGGAGAGGGAGTATGGGAAGGATGGCGTGGAGAGAGATGCGTAGTTTGTAGTCGTTGTCGTTATGGTGTTGCTGTCGTTTTTTAGAGGGGAGGAATCCAAAACCTGCAGGTGACATGAGAAGCCTACGATGCAGGGCCCATAGGGCACAATAGTAGAAGGGTTATAGAAGGGACAGAACGGTGGCGGCGCATGGCGATAGCCATACAAGAGTGGAGAGCGACAACTAACCAACAGCCCGCGGAAAGAAGACTCCAGCGAGCAGCCCACTGCAGCATGGGGCGGAATTGCGGCGCTAGTGCTGCGCGGGCCATAGGCGAAGCCGCAGTTTCTTGGATGAGACTTTGAATCTACAAGACAGAAACCCGAGGGAACATTTTCACGTGGCAGGTGTGCATGCAAGGCGCGCAGCCCATGTGCTTGGTTGCCCCTCCTTCTAGTGGGCTCCCCCGTAGGCCCACCACGGACCAGGCCCTCCAGCGGCTCCCGCAAAACCACACAGCGACGTCATGGTCCCCCAGATTAGGGCGGGGGGTTGTGATCTCGTGGTCATTGCCGCTGGTATTCTGTTGGAGGCTGGGCACAACTCGACGAGTTGATAGGGCAAAGAAGAAAAAAAGGGACGAGCACAAATCACACCGCTCCGTCATCACATCACATCACATCCCATCGCACCGCAAAGAACCACATGTGTTCCCCTGTTTGTATTTCCTGCCAAAAAAAAACCAAAAAAACCAATTTACAGAACCAACATGCGCCAGAGTCGTCATTGTGGGGAGGTTTCGGCCGAACTAGAATCTCAAGAGGTATCGAACTGGTCCGCGTACAGGCATGCCTCGAGGGTTGATACCCATGAAAAAAATAGCCTTTAACATTTCGGCAGTCCCGATAACAGGGAAGAAGGAACGTCTGCGGCATACCGTACGTACATATCCGCACCCAATTGAGCAGTCATGCACGAGATAGAGCATGCAAGATGAAGATGCGCGTGTGGGTGGTGGTGTAGACTCGGATGGGTGGTGTGGTGCCCTGAGCTTACGTCCTGCGCCGGCAACAATGCCATGGCCCGTCTCTCGTTGGGCCAATGTTTGAGACGGGGCCAAAGGCTGACACACATAAAGGTACATCATGCCCAGCATTCTTCTCGGTGGTAGAGAAAGAAGGTGCCCTGGGTCTTTCGTGCATGAGGGCCGAAGCATGTATGTTCCAGCTGCACCGCCATATTACTGCCCCTGAACTTGAAAGCAACTTCGATCAACCACTCAGTACTCGGTACTAGGAACCCGGACCGGAGGAGAAGGTTGTTCTGGACATTGGCCCTCTGAGCGGATACGGTACAACGGCCTCTCCTCTCCCATCCATGTATGCATGCACGAGTCCCAGGCCAGAGGCGGTTTCCCAATGCGCTGTCTCATGGATGCATGCACCGTCATCACATCCCCAGTAAATCTCATCATGGCATGTCCTGGTCTGGTCTGGAGACTGGCGCGTTGCTCCGGGAAAATGATGCATATCTCTTCAATGCTAATGTTCTAGGCACCATCGAACACCGTATATCACTGTTAGAAACGCTGTAGGCATGTTTGAACGTAAAAGTCTTTTTTTCTTCTCTCATGAATCATGGTTAGCTTGTTTCGTTTCAATACTGTGGATCACAACTGCGCATTCATCCATATCATTTACCAGGAAATGAGCCAGGTTGGGCAAGAGGTTTCGTCTTCTTCGTCCTTCCACTGCCTAATTGTGTCGTCGCCCATACAAAATGGGAGGTGATAATACCATGCAATCCCAATAATATGGGCACACATCCCGACATACGAGTCACCCGGGTCTGCTCGTTGGCTGTGCATGCACATCAATACAAGCCACAAGCTAAAAGCTCCAGGGGCTTGCGTTAGATAATGCAGCTCAGCAAAGAAGAAAATGCATGCAGAACAAGCAAAGTTAGCACCAATGATATCGGCGAGAAAAGAAGAAACCAAAAGAAGCAAAAATTAACTGGATGGCGATGTGAACAATTATGCTCCCAGCAGGGCTTGAACCTGCGACCTTCGCATCACCAACACTTGCGAGTTGAAGTATTAGTACGAAGCTCTAACCAACTGAGCTATGGAAGCCGTCCGGTATTGGTCGAGCGGATGACCCGCTCTTGGATACTATTCAGAACCTCAATTGTATGCTAAGAGCAAGGTGTTTGTGTGTGGTTTGAACCTTTACCCACAGCTCGTCGTTGGTCGTCTATCAGTGTCAACTTCAGCCAGACCTCACGCCAACCTTGCAAGCCACTCCACAGCCCAGGTTTCATCTCGCAACCTCATGAAATGATGGCAGGTGTTGGCGGCGGAGATGATTCCCCTTTTCCGTTTGGTGTCATCTCGAGTAGATGCAGACAAGTCAGCCGGCACTGTCATTGCTGCCATTACTGCGTTTCATCCATCGAGAGCCTCCCCTGCCTGAACGACAGCTCACAAGGAGGTCATGACGGATCGGGAGAGCCACTTACGACAAGGCCCCCCTTATTATTTAATGTTTCTCCCACATTCCAGACTCGGGCATTACCAGCCGCCGCACAGCAGAATTACAAGGACATTGCCCTCCGGAGCAGCAGGGGCCCTATTCTGGCAGTTTTTTTTAATCTTTCGGGAACGCACCGGCCGACCCACCCCGGAGGACCCCCCCCCCCCCCCCCCCCCCCCCCCCCCCCCCCCCCCCCCCCCCCCCCCCCCCCCCCCCCCCCCCCCCCCCCCCCCCCCCCCCCCCCCCCCCCCCCCCCCCACCCCCCCCCCGCCCCCCCCCCCCCCCCCCCCCCCCCCCCCCCCCCCCCCCCCCCTCCCCCCCCCCGCCCCGCCCCCCCCCCCCCCCGCCCCCCGCCGGCCCCGCTGTCCCGCCC
>JAHVYB010000130.1:0-33151 GCA_020623695.1 Calonectria henricotiae | reverse complement strand
GCGGTGCTAGGTGGCGCGATGCAAAGCAAGCCGCCCCTAATACGAGATGGTTATCCCAAAGCTCGAGGACCGGCCTATGCGGGCACGCCAGCGCCGCAGTTCAAGGGATCTGGCACTCGCGGACGGTCGGGGCCCCGAGGCGGGAGTTTGTTTTATTCGGTTGGGTTGCCCCCCCCCCCCCCCCCCCCCGCCCCCCCCCCCCCCCCCCCCGGCCTTCTCTATCAGCAGCTGTCCCGTCCTATGGCCAGACTCGCCTCGCTTACTTGCACGTCCGTCCCCCTTCACTCTAGCATACAAGGGCGCCCGGGCCAGCTCGTGGCCACCGCGACAGCTCCTCCCTAGCTTATCCGCGAGAGTTTCGGATGACGGGTAGCAGGATCGAGGCGGCTTGTGGTTGGCCGTTTCACCCGACACCACATCGGAAGTGGACAATGGGCACAGACTGCGCTTAGAGACACTCGGGCGATAGCCTCACCTACTTCTCGTCTACCACCGTCTACGCTCGGGCGAGCTGGACCTAAGCTCATGATCGCCTCCATCAAAACTCAATCTCGCCGAAGTGGCTGATGATGCCCTGCACAAAAGACTTGGAACCCTTACGTACGTGTCAGAAGTTGGGTATTTATCGTGTAAGTCCTCAAGTAGCAGCGTAATCGGTTCCACGCAAGGCTCTATCTAACCGATAAGTGCCGCGGGAGTATTTCAGTCGTTCCTATCCGCATCCACTCTTTTTATATTTTCTCGTCACTCCTTTTTTCTCTCTCTTTACCATTCTTTCGTTCCGTTGTTCTTACTATCTCTTGCTTATCCTTTCTTGGATAGACGCCACTGCCCAAAAACAAAAACAAAAAAACATATCGGTATTTCGCTGGTATCGAGGAATTGCAGGAATGATGTCGCGGTGTCTCCATCTCATTCCCATTTTTCTGTCGCTGGCGGCATGCGTCGTTAGTTGCATCTCACTCTTTGCTGGTTTCCAAGGTGGTTTCATGGAAGACTATGCCGTCATTCGAGTAGGTCTCAGCCTCAATTTTCGTGAGGTTGTTTGCATGGCTCACTGACACGGCCCATAGTTAAACACTTGAATGATAGGAAAGAACATGATCAACCTTCCCGGCAACAACGACAACTCGACTAGCAACAAGACCAGAGACGGAACCCTATTAGACACGCTCACCGACAAGTGGAAAGAAATCACCAACGAAGTGACGGATACCGTCGAGGACGGACTCAATAGCATGACCAACGACCTGGTCGACGGCATCTCGGACGTGCTTGGTGTCTCAAAGTGGCATTCGCTACACATACTCAACTACTGCCAGGGCAACTATTCTACCCAAGCTCTCATCGGCAACTCCAACTTCAACATCACTAGTTGCTCATCGCCCTATCCTGGACGTAAGTTAATATTTCCCCCCACGTGTAGCGGAAAGCCAAAAACTCCAATGCCTGATAGAACGATTTGACTTGGCCGAGATCCTCAAGAAGCAGCTAGAAGCTGGTCTGTTCAACCTCACTCTGTTCGATCTAAATTGGCCCTACAATATCGAGGTGGGGGTCGAAATACTCAACCAGGTAATGCTCGCCCTCTCCATCCTACACTCCTTGGTTGGCGGCTTGGCGTTTGTCAGCGTTTTGTTTTGTTTAATTGCCTTTTGCGTGGCTGGAAGCATGGGCGTCGCGGCCGTGAGCATGTTCTTCTCAGCCCTATCAGCACTGACCATCATTATCGCTAGCGCCATCTCGACCATTAGCGCCTACAAGGGCATCTCAAAGATCAACGAGTTTGGCACCGGGCATCGGCGTGCCGGGCGAGGTGGGGTTGAAGTTTATCATCATCACATGGATATCCGCCTTGCTCAAGGTGCTCACCACACTCTACTGGGGAGTCCAGTTCTGCATACTACGAAAGGAGAAGAAGATGCGACAGTGGCGCAAGTGGAAGGAATGGACGGAGCTGGAGGAGCACGGGTCTGACCAAAAAAGCGGCAACCGGGGATATTGATTTGGCCTCACCCGGCATTACGTTTCACGGCCAAGGGCATACCGATGGCGTTTAGGTATATTACGGAGTACGACTGGGCGAGGAGTTCAACATTTGCATTCACATTCACATTCACTACCGCCTGTGGCGTTTGGTCTTTTTTTCTTCTTCTTTACTTCTCCTTTCTATTCTACATCTTTTTCTTCTGGGCAACCTCCTCTGTGTACAATATTCTTTTTTTTAACGATACCACACACATCACCTATGCCTCGGGCACGAGGATGACCAATCTAGGGCGTTTTCTTAGCCCGGGAGTGGCTGGCCTCTTTCGGGCCGTGTACAAATCTGATTCATAAAATAAAACTTACACAACATGCACAAGCGCAATCGGCAAACTTGCCAAGACTTCCTCTCTTAATTGCCGTGTAACCTTTCCCATTTTAGACCATGTCACAAGACGGGCGCTCCAACGATCGACGCTGCCCTCTCTATTTTGGGTTTCTTCACAAGCCGTCTCATATCCAATCACGCCGCTGGTGGCTTTGTGCATAAACACATAGCTAGCTCCCGTGCCGTGTCCAGGGCCAAGTGCGCTTCCAGTCCGTCTCCTGTGCCGCCCATCGCCTAATAACACCCAAGACAACCCCCCACCCCCCCTGTCCGGGAACACATACCTATATAATAATTCTCCGTTCCTGTGTCAAAGCAGACTCTATTGAGGACCTGTCCGGTCTCGTTTTGTTTTTCCCTCTCATATTCGTAAACCATCATTCATTCTCTCTGTGAATACAAATGCCCGGGCAAAGCTATCAAACCATGGCCAACAACTCCGGTCTTCGCGACGAGGAGGGAGGCGCCTTGGCCGAAGCCGAAGCCCTCTTGGGCAAGGGCACCTCTTCACTCAAGGGCCTCTGGAATGGATTTGTCGAGTTTGCCTTCTCAGGCAACATTCTGCAGATTGCCTTTGGTTTGATGTGCCTATGGTCTGGACCCTTGGACTCTGGAGCTTTTATACTAACGTGGGCCGCAGCCTGGCAACCACCTTTACCGACTTTATCAAGTCATTCGTCAGTGACGTCTTGATGCCGCCCATCTCGGCCCTCCTTCCTATCAACAAGAACATGGAGGAGAAGTTTGCCATTCTGCAGCCAGGAGACCACTACGACCCCCTGACTGGGTACAATACCCTTCTCCAGGCCAAGGAGGACGGTGCTCTCGTCCTGGCTTACGGGTACGCAGCCAGTGGGATTTCGCAGTGCTTCATTGGTGGGGTTTGCTAACAGCCCCAGGTCGTTCATCAATCAAATCATTTCTTTTGGCATGACCGGAGTCGCTCTGTACGGCTTGGCACACTTCTACAGCTTCATATCGCATGACTCCATCATCAAGCATACCACAAAGTGCACCTACTGCAGACAGGTCATCGGTGTAAAGGTAAGATGAGCAAATTTCTATGGGTATCAATCTTCTGACAGAAAAAAAAAACAAGGCCCAACGTTGCCTCCACTGCACTAGCTGGCTCGATGGCCGAGAAGAAAAGGGCCGCTCTCGAGGAGACATGAACTAAGCAAGTATTCAATCCTGGAGAACAATGTGAAGTTTGGCACATGGCAACGGGGAAAAGCCAGTTGCAGAGGACAAATAAAAAGAAATTCGTATAATTCGCATTAAATTCTACAAATCGGTGGATCGGTGGATCGGTGGCTAGTAATCACCACAGGAGTATACACAACATCAGGCCCTCGTAGCAGATTGTACAATACACCAAATCTCTTAGCGAGAATGAGTCGGCAATAGAGGCCGCTGCCTACGGCGCGGCCGCGCATGAACAATGAGAATGGAATATACCAAGCTCACCATGATGCCGCCCAAAATC
Source organism: Calonectria henricotiae (assembly GCA_020623695.1). Classification (NCBI taxonomy): domain Eukaryota; kingdom Fungi; phylum Ascomycota; class Sordariomycetes; order Hypocreales; family Nectriaceae; genus Calonectria; species Calonectria henricotiae. The sequence continues at coordinate 29,291 of JAHVYB010000130.1, read as the reverse complement.
GGTGCCAAGTTGTCGTTCATGTGTGCACGTATGCGTGTAAATTACACTGGTACACTCCGAGTTGTATTTTCTAGGGAAATGCTGCTAGGAGAATGATGCGGAAGACGGCACGTCTGGCGTATCTTATACTCCAATGAGTGCAGTGTATCATAGCAAATAAAGGCAAGTCACGAGTCAAAATCCCCATGTGCGCATCGCATCGGACACTGGTAATCACGCAGGTCTCCAATCATATATTCGGGGCTCTCGCCATTTATATAGATGGAAATCCTCCAAGTCGTTTCATCATCCATCTCACATTAACTCAGAAATATCCTACAGCAGCATAACCCCACCCACAAGAACGGCAGCACCCGCAAGGACAGCGTTCTGAGTGAGCTTGGCGCCGGCAGCGTTGCCGGAGGCGGTGGGAGTAGCAGCCGAGTCAGAAGATGAGGCTGCGGTGGAGGCGGATTCGGATTTTAAAACGGATGAGGTGCTGAAGCCGGTGGATTGGGACGACGCCTTCTCAGTAGCAGTGGCTGTGGCTGTGGCTGTGGCCAGGACTGAATCGGAGCCCGCAGTTGAGGCGGGAGCGGCAGCTGTCGTGTCAGATGAGTCGTCGGGTGAGTCGGAGCTGCCAGAGCTGCCGGAGCTGTCAGAACTGGCCGAGTCTGTAATCTTGGAGAGGCCGGCAGTGATAGAGATGGGCATCAGGAGACCTAGGTAGCCTGATGTTGCGGTAACAGTGCTGGTGTCGAGAGTGGTGTCGTCCCAGTGTTGAGAAACCGAGATGCTACACGTCGCGGAGTCCTTGCTGTGGTTCAACTTGCAGTTAATGTCCTCGGTGCTACAGTGGGTTGTATATGTTAGCAAATGCAACACGGGTTGGTCAGTCGCAGGCACGGCTACTAACTAGGTGCCCTCCTCATTACCGCCGTCGTAGGCGTAATGCAGAGAAAATGTGGAAGTGCCGTAGATGACCGTCTGGCCTCCGTCGGCCACACCACATTCGGTGGCATCGGCGGTCGAAGGGCAATCGACGAGAAAGGTGGTCTTGTCGCCGTCGACAGCGACGATTGAGGCGACCAGGTCCTGCTGGTCATACATGGGCATGAAGACGCTGACGGTATTCTGGGCAGCAACCAGAGCGGCGCTGGTGAGCGCGAGGAGCGCGAGAGAGCGGGTCATTGCAAAAAGAGTGGTATTATTTCCGTAACAATAAAATGAGTGTATACGGTCGGGCAGAGAGAGATAGCTTGCGTCAAGCAATAAAGAGTGACTGACGTAGAGATCAACAACGGCAGGGACAGGAAAAGGACCAGGAAACATGCGGTAGGGCTAGCCGTCCTATTTGAGAGTGCCCGCTCAGGTACACGCGGAACTAAGGCTGCGGTCCGCGAATCGACCAACACCTTTCTGCTATAAGCAGGGTGACATTGTGGGATGCTTCCCCCTGGTCATTTCGGCCACTGAGGGACACGTCTGGTATAGGCGGTTTCTCCATTCGGGTTCAAACATGGCCTGGAGGGTAAGGTCACGGTGCGATCTGGACTGCAACACCGGCCGATTGGGCGCTTCTCCGAAACGATTAAAAATTTGCCCCAGGGTCCTTGTTTGGAGTGATTGCTGTGTTAGCGCTGTGGGAGGTGGGTTCGGCCCAGATGGTACCTGGCGAGGAAATTGGATCCCGAGAGAGGGACAGAGAGAAAGCTGGGGGGGGTTGGTTAGTTCTCTGGGATGGATCCATCAAGTAAACGTGATTTCAAGGATGAAGAGGTGACAGCGGACGCGGCGGGTGCGGCTTAGTTGATCCAACAGATGGTTCGGACCCGAAGATTATGGCGACGGGTGTGGCTGACGAGGGGATTCCAAAACCCTCCACCGCATCGTCACTCAATGTCGAGACGCGAACGGCGTCCCATAGACCGGGAACGGTGTTCGGAAAGGTGGCACTCGCTCAGTTTCCGTTAGGCCACAAAAAAAAAGAAGGCACGGACCAGGAATCCTGGGCATGGATGTAAGTGAGGGTATTATACGAGCGATGAGATTGGATGGTGAAGTATACGCTACTGCCAATGCGCATTTGTCTCCTCGGGTCACAGCGTGCTTAATTTTAAGAGTGCAGCTTCGCCAACATCCCGCAGTGTCTGCATCATGGCTATGCTCGCCAAACATATTCATGGTGATGCGAAGGGTCCAACAAGCTTGGCCCCCAACCTTATCCTTCCTTGCAACCACAGGCCATTCCATATTCGTCCCCCATGATTATGTATGGGTTCATCCCCGTGCTACAACCGACAAGTTGTCCAGATGAGACAACCGATCCATCATCACAGACAAAGTTGGATGCATCGGAAGGCGGAAGGTGGGAGCCAAGCCGGAGTGTGGAATCCAGCGCACCTTGGCACCATCATCTGTCATGTGGGCGACGCAGGTCGTAGCTCACTCAACCTTTGAACATTTGCTACCCCAATTATTAATGCCCAGCCTAGATTTTAAATTACACGTTAATTACCATGCTATTGCAACCCACAATGACTGCTATCGAAACATGCAAAAACAGCTAGGCGCACGCATGTTTCCCATCCAGACTGCGGGTCCCAACCATTATCGTCGGCCCTTTTGGGGGTGAGAGAGGAGAGGGCAGGAAGAGGAAGAGACAAGAAAATGTCTTGGTCCCATGAGCAGCTTCAATGGCTGGGCACGCATCAAAAGGAAAACGATGGTGCACTTCATACATACGGGCGCCATTCTTGGCAATTTTGATGAGGGGGGCTTGGCATTCGGCGCCTTGGCTCTGCACACTCGCTCGTCGCAATGGCTAAGAACTGCCCAGGCCTTGGCATTATTGGGTCTTTGGCTTGCGGCGCACGTCTCTGCCCGGCCCTCGACTCAAGAAGCTATTAAGTTAAGCTTGTTCCCTCTCGCCTACTCGCCTACTCGTGCCCTCTCCCCTCTTGGTCCCTCGGTGCGTTTCGAGTGAGCCATGATGTTCTTCTAGCTCTATTTGCCTCCTCCCAAAGCGATCCCACTCTACGCCATCGTCATCCCTCCCTCTCTTCCTCCCTCTCTTCCTCCCTCTCTTCCTCCGATGACAAAATCTCCGTCAGGTCCCGTGACAAGAAAACCGTTGGCGATCTACAGCTCGGTTCCGCCCGTGTGCCCGACCCAATCATCCCTGTGATTTTCCCGCCCCAGGTGCGCGCTCCCTTCAATGTTCAGGTTGTGCCTCCGCCCAACCCTGCTGGCTCTGCTGGCATTGAGCGCCGCTGCGACTGCAGACGACGATGATGTCGAAAGCCCCGTCACGACTGCGCCTGTCTTCCTACCTTCCTATGATAAAGAATCATGGTCCCTGATGCGAGGGAGCGTCATAACTAGTGTAGGCAATTTTGTTCAGCACACATGACACATACAGCAGCATGGCGCTGACAGGACCGGCTCATTAGAATTCCAAGGCACAACAGACGGCGTACACCATATTCTGCCTCAAAGAAGACCCGGTCGGCTGTGATCTCTCCTTGGAGGTTCCCTTTATTTTCGTCGAGGGGCCAGACACTATGTTATTTCACGGTACATATACATCCACATAGTATGTTCCCGCTCCGTCACGTGGCGGAATCTCCAAACAGCTAATGCCTTAACAAGCATCAACAATCTCGAATGTACTCTCGATGGAACTACTGCGGCAACATGCTCGGGATATTCAAGCTACAAAGATGGGTACTGCAACGGCCAAGTCACGGGCCCGACCGAGATATCGTGGACGTCAACCTACACCGGCACCGAAGTGGAATGGGGTGTTTTAACCATGGCCGAGGTCCCCGAAGAGACAGGTGACCAGTACGAGCTTGCAGGAACAGAAACGACGCCAACGGGCTCAGGATACGTGAGCATCCCCTTGGCGACGGCCGGGAGCGACAGTGAAAGCGCTGGGGTCGGGATGCGGGTCGGCGCGAAAACGACGCTCATCGGCGCGCTGGGAACCACCGTGTTGGCGGGATTCATGTTTTAATACAGACGCCAGAATGCGATATGGACAAGACGGTTATCCAACGACAGAAATAATGAAGGGGGGGCGGCTATTTCAATATTCACAAAATCATGGGAGTTGATACAACGACTTTTTTTTTTGGCAACTGGGAAGCATTGCACGGCGTTGGGTTACTTTTTGGGATCATGTACCACTAGTCATTACTTACACTATGTTTGACAATAAACAGGGCGAGGCAGTAAGACGTGATCGCAGCAGATTGTTTACATCTTCATCTTTATTGAGAAGAAACCAATGATACCCCTAGTTCACTTCTATGCATCAATTTAGCTCAAGTGTTTAACTCAGTGTGTGTTTCAACGAGTATTTCCATGATACTCAAGCATCGAGATGATGCTGTGTAAAAATTCATAATCAACACCCCTCCCTAGTCAATGCGGAAATGCCACCAGCCTTGTCAAGAATTATTGGGGCGGGGCACGACCAGATCTGGTTATAGGTGTTCGTATCTCGTTCGTTCTAAACACTCTGGCAGAATGCGGTGGCGCCATCGTCAAAGCGAGGAAAAGACACGGGTGTCATGTGCGACATTGGAAATCCAAAAGATGGCTTCTCTTCAGCCGTCAATCCAGCCATTGGCTTGCCTAACCCCATGTGCAATTGGTTGGTGATACGAGATGCGCTGGCACATGTCAAGCCATCGACACCCTAAAGGAAATATGCAACCGAAACTCGTACACCTGCCTGCCACCCCAATCAGGAAATCCTCTGCAGCCGGCCATACATGCCGTAGCAGGGCGGGACGGGACGGGACACGCAGGTGACGTGGTGGAAAACTCTGGTTGACACGGTTGACGATGTTGTTTGTCACAGACCAGGTAGCCAACGGCTTGGTGGCAGTATTTAAGAAGAGGTCAGCCGTGCAACAAGAATACGAATGGCATTGGCATGGCATCCGCATCGGACAGGACAGCGCACAGCATCCGGCTGATGTGTTGATTAGTATGCTCACGCTAGATCACTTGGGTTTTATCAGATGAGCTCTTTCTTCCCTCGACATACATGCCTCGTCTCTGCTTAATCACTTCTAATAATACTTTGGATCGCCGGGTCTCCTTTTATCTTTTTTGCATATAAATTCAATTGCCGGTCAACCCTTCGCATGGTGTCGTTGATAAAGCTAACGGCACAAGCCTTTTGGTAAAAGCAGCGGGCATCCCAGCAGCACTAATGTCACTTGAGGGTAGATATTGAGGGACCGACCTGGACAGTGAGTACAAGCAGGTACTCAAAAAGTCTAGAATACCGTGCACTGCCTCTCTTGCTGTCTTGCTATGTACTCCTTACAACGGGAATGCCCTGGTTCATAGCAAGCCGGAGCGGCGGCCGCTATCCCACAAGTCTGGCTCAGCTGGGTACACACTGGTGACAGTTTCGCCCTTATCAATGAAGCATGCTCAAAAAAAACTTCCAAGAAAGGCAGGCTGCCAGAAAGAAACAAGCAAGAGGGTGTCCAATGGAGGGAACCTCATCAAGTTGCGACGGATGCGATTTACCAGTCCTTTTGCCCCGTTGCATGGCCCCCGCCCCTTGATTTTACCCGCCTGCAGAGATCAACCTACCTGTAACAGATTCCACGTTTCACCCCTTTCGTAGTTCCCGGGCGGCTCTTCGCCAGCAAAGGCACGAGAAACGCCGTCGTCCAACCAAGAGGGTAAGGAATGGTGGGTAACAAAGAAGAAAAAAACAGGGTACCGCACATCTCATTGATTCTGTTTGAGAGAGGTGGGCCCTAGACGGGACTCGAGGCGCGCGTGCATTGAGTTACGGACCCCCAGCAACAACCAGTAGGAGAGTGATGGCTTCACCGGAGCGATTCCAACGTTACCTCTCGTCCAGCCCTAAAGTAATCAACCAACTAAGTTTAGTGTGGTGTGGGCTGGCCGCCAGGGGACCTTTATTTTTTATTTGGGGGGAGGGTGCCTGAAAGCCCGCATTTGGGGTTCTCTTTGACGAGCTGAGCATGAGCCTGGGTCTTGAGAGTCGCTTAGATACGAGAACGCAAATGGCCCGTATCGCATTTGCGCTCAGTAAATGATTGTCATTTAAAGTGATTGACTTGATTGTCGGTTGTGTTTTTTTCTCTTTCTTTTCTTTTCCTCGTTGCTTTTTGGCGCGCGGCCAGACGAAACATCCAAGCGGTCCTCGACGGTCACATTTCGAAGCATTCGTTGGTCTACAGGCCGCTGATCGTGGGTGGGGCTTGGGCTGGGGGTGATGAGTTTCAGGGGCTGCCGAGCAGATCCTCTGTGGTTTTTTTTCTGAGTCGGTGACCTCATTCGTTTACCAGTCGTTCCACACCCACCCGCCATCCACCACACCACAGGGGCGGGTGGGCGAATCGCCTTTGCAGTGCGGGGGAGCTGGCTGCTGTTCCTGGCACCTGACAGCGCCTCGTTTGGTTGTTGCTTGTGTGTTTGTGCTTGTGCCGGTGGCCGGTGGCATGAATTGCCAGCGTTTCCCATTCATGGCCGCACACCCGCCCTCTGCAGGGCTCGTCCCTCATCCCTCTAGTAGGCCTCCTTCTTTGTCAGCTTTGACTGCCGATATTAATAGACCTGCCATGCCATGTCCTCTCCCAGGCCTCTCACCCTCGTTCCTGTTCTAGCCCAGCCAGCACCCTTGGGCCCAGCGCCGTGTCTTCGAGCCAGTCTCGCTATCGCCTCATATTCTTCCAGATTATTTATCTGGCTGGTCCCTCGTTGGCTTTTTTTTTTTTCACACCTCGTATCTTGTCTTCCCTGGCGCTAACCCGTTCTTTTCACTCTCGTCTGACAGCGGCCTGGCCCGTTTGTTGGTTCATTATATACTCTCATTATCCCGCTGGTCGCTAGTTATTTCGGCCGTTCAAGCATTGCCCAAACGACCTTCATTTGCTGGCTCGCCTGCGGAACTCGTACATACATACACAGCTGCCTCGTTCACTCGATCAGCATTGGCCATCCGGCAACTCATTTAGTCGTGGTGTTTCATTCTCTCAGTGTAACCCGTTCAGCATCCATTCCTGCGCCTTGATTCGGCCACATCACACAATCGCTTCCGTCTTTAGCAAATCCTTTCCGGGTTGAGACTATATACAAATTATCTGTCGCTGCCCGATCGTTGACGTGCTCTTTTTCCAATACCAATTATTATCGTCCATAGTCACAATGAAGTTGGCGTCATTGCTTGGCACGGCCTCAGTTGTTGCTGCCGCCTTCACAAAACCCGCAGAGCTTGATATTACCGATAAGGGTAGGTTTCCAATTACACCACCCACCTTCGTCTAAGCATATACCAACACAAATCACAGCGTCCATCAAGAAGGTGGCTTCTACCTTGGCATACGACGCCATGTCCTACTATCACGGCAACACATCGAGCGTTGCCAAGGTATGCCAATTCCTATTCAATTCACGAATGCACTTCTGACTGGTCAGGACCTGGGCGATCTGTCTGATCCCTATTACTGGTGGGTAGCCGGTGCGCTCTGGGGAGCCATGCTCGACTACTATCACCTCACTAACGATGCCACGTACAACGACGTTGTCATTGAGGCTCTCCTTGGCCCGACCAACCTCGGCAAGTACAACAACTACATGCCCGACGAGCACCGTGATGAAGAAGGCAACGACGACCTATTCTTCTGGGGCTCCGCTGTCCTCTCTGCTGCCGAACGCAACTTTCCCCAGCCCAACAAGGACCTTCCCTCGTGGCTCGAAATTAGCGAAAACGTCTTCAACCAGCTCTACGGACGCTGGAACACCTCGCACTGCGACGGCGGCCTCCTCTGGCAGATTTTCCCCGAGAACCCCAACGGCCTCAACTACAAGAACTCCGTTAGCAACGGCGGCTTTTTCCAGCTCGCGGCCCGCCTGGCCCGCGCCACCGGCAACAGCACCTATCTTGACTGGGCCAACAAGGTGTGGGACTGGTCCATGGATGTTGGCTTCATCGACAAGGACGCCTACCACGTCTACGACGGCGCCGACTCGCGGGACAACTGCCTCGAGACCAACAAGGTCTCCTTCACTTACACCAGCGGCATCTACCTGTACGGTGCCGCCGTCATGGCCAGCTACACCGGCAAGAGCGAGTGGACGCGGCGAGCGGAGAAGCTCTTTGACGGTGCCGGCTGGTTCTTCTCGCCCTTTGACAACTCTACCAACATCATGTATGAAGCCGCCTGCGAAAAAGTCAACCGGTGCAACTATGACATGTCCACCTTCAAGGGTTACCTGTCCCGCTTCATGTACCAGTCTACCCAACTTGTGCCCTCGCTCCGCGAAAAGGTCTTTGACTATCTCCAGCCCTCTGCCGAAGCCGCAGTCAAGTCCTGCACCGGCGGCGACACCGGCAGGAAGTGCGGTATGCGCTGGTGGGTTGGTGGCTATGACGGCAACCCTGGTCTCGGCCAGGAGATGTGCGCCCTCGAAATCGTCCAGGGTCTTCTCATCGAGTCGGCGCCCGTACCCCTAAAGGGCGATGATATCAAGGTCATCCGCTCCACCGAGTGGACTCTATCCGACAGATCCATCAAGGTCGAAAGCACACCTATACCCTCGGCCACTCCATCGGCCACCCAAGCCAAGTCCACCCAGAGCGAGGACGCCGCTACCTTAGCCCAAGGAAATTTGGTTCTCGTGTCTCTCGGCGTGAGCTCTGTTTTTCTTTTCTTGGGGCTTGTTTGAGGTAGAAGAAAATCAACGATACCCTCTTGTTTTTTTGTATGTCGTCTTTTTTGAATCATGCACCCTAGAGGTCGCATATCATAGTTGGAAAAAATAAGGTGTTGGACTAGATTATACGTCTAAAAAAAGAAATACCAATATATAGGCGCAAGAGATGAATAGAGTTGCGCAATTCCATGACCATATCTATGCTTTACCAGATTATATCCATACGAGACTATCTATACTAAACGCCGTTTTACCTAGTTTTGTCTCTTTTTAATGTTGTCATATCAACGACTTCTCTTCCTCTATGCACCCCTCACCTGGTTAAGAGTAGTTCGTAGTGAGTCGAGGAATCGAGTGACCTCAGCCTCAGTACCGACAGTAATGCGCAGGCATCCCAGACAGCCGTGCTCCTTGCCTCGGAATCGAACAACAACACCCTTAGACTCAGCCAGCTTCTCATAGACGGCCAGCGCAACCGTGTTGTCCGGGTTGCCCGCAGCATCAAGCATCTCGTAGAGCAAGAAGTTGCTCTCGGTGCCACCGCGGAGACGTCCGACGCCGGGAATCTTGGGCAACTCCTCGATGAGACGGTTTCGCTGGGCGACAATCTTTGCGCGGTTGTCCTGCATGACACCAAGACCCTCGCCAGTAACGGCATACGAGGCGAGGGCGCTAGTGGGGCTGGAAATGTTGTAAGGAGCCTTGAGGCTGTTAAGGAGTCGGGCGATGGGGGGTGAGGTGAAGGCGACACCAAGACGAATGCCAGCCATGCCGAAAGCCTTGGACAGGGTCTGCATGACGACGAGGTTGGGAAATTCAGTCACCCACTCGGCGAGTGAGGCATCCTCGCCGGCAAAGTCAATGTAAGCCTCGTCGAGAATAACAACGCCGTTCCATATAGGGTGATTGAGGATTTTCTCAACGTCGGCCTTGGCGAGCAGAGAACCGGTGGGGTTTCCGGGTGAGCAGAGGTAGGCCAGCTTGATGTTCCCCTCCTTTGACAGAGTATCAAGGATCGCGGGGACGTTGAGGGAGAACTCGGGCGCTGGCAGAAGAGGAACCTTGACAATGGCAACATCATTGATTTGGGCAGAGACGGAGTACATGCCGTAAGTGGGTGGGCATGTTAGGATACGGTCGCGGCCGGGCACGCAAAAGCAACGGAGTAGTGCATCGATGGCCTCGTCACTTCCGACACCGACAAACAGGTGCTCGGGTGTAAGAGACTTGGGTGTGTGGGCGTGGGTGTTGCGCAAGTTGCAGAGGTGTTGCTTCAGGACGGGCTGGTGAGGGTCGGGATATCGGTTGAGGCCAAGGAAGTCAATGTCAATGCTGCTGCCGGATGCCTTGACCACATCTTCTGTCAGGGAGGGGCCATAGGCATTCTCATTGGCATCGAGGAGGATGTTTGTGCCGTCATCCTTGTAGTCGCTGTGGACAGTCTATGGTCAGCAACACATGGTGTTTTCGCGGGGCAGATACCAGAGCGGGGGAGGTGCAACTTACTCTCGAGCGCAACGGTAGGGCTGAAGCGCAAGAATGTTTGGCCGGGCGCAGGTCTCGAGGTTAAAGGAAGCCATTGCAGCGTGTCTGGGAACTCTTCGGTTCAGAGTCAAGGCTTTGGTGGTTGGGGAATGAGTGTTCGGATCAATCCAAGCTCTGTAACGCTGGTTCCTGGATCTTAAAGTGAATAAGATGCCCCGCCGACGCCGGAGGGACGAGTCATCGGCTTTTTAATGTGGGCCATGATGGGCTGCAGTTTGCGAGTCAGTACATGTCGCCAGAGGTTTTTGACCGCGCCATGATAAATTATGCAGTGTTGATTGGGTTTATATACGATACATGATTAACACTAATATTTGACTCACTTGAAGCATCAAGTTGAAGTCTTATATTTGTTTTGTTTTGTTTTTGTTTTGAGTGTTTTACGCCGGTAAAATCCTATATGAGGACAGAGGGCGCCTATCTACAGCTATTTAAAGACGCTATTGGCGATAGGAAATAGAATACATAAAAGCTGCTTAGGGCATGCTTGTGGACATAGGAAAAAGAAGTAAAAGGGTTGTTCCTTGGGGCTAGGACATCAAACATCCCTGCCCTTTGAAGTCTTATATCCACTGATGTTTGTTTGTCATAACTACCCTATAGTATCATCCTATTTGCTCATGCTACAGTTTATGGTTTTTCAGTTGACTGGTTAGCAAATAATTGAGTTTTTTTTTATTGTCTATCATGCCAGCGCAATGTAGTTATTAAGGGTAACCTAACTAACATAATAATAAAATTATTAAGAGGTTAGGCTGATAACAACTATAACAAGTATATAGTACAATAGTAAAGTAATATAAAAGACAACTATACCTACGCAGGAGGGTGCCATTTCTGGACAGCAGAGGTGTAAGGAGTCGGGTGGTGTGCCAAGCCTTGCAATAACCCTTCCAGCCGTTAGGCCAAAAAGATCAATCAATTCAGTTAGCTTCGCTACACCAAATCGCACCACACAATAGCTTATAGGGATACAGGGCCCGCCGGGCCCTACGTGCCCGGTCGTCCTCTTACATATGTATTAATGTATTATAATTCTTTGTAAACTCCGCTGCTGCGGTTTAGGCTGCAAAACCCCCTCTGGACGCTATCACAAACTACTGGTCGCGTGGCCCAATGGCAAGGCGTCTGACTACGAATCAGGAGATTGTGGGTTCGACCCCCACCGTGACCTAGCTTTCCTTTTTGGCTCTGGTTGTCATTTTTACTGGTGATTAATTGTTCACGGCTGTTGTGTGTGAGTTGAGCAAGGATATGCGTGGTTGCGCAATCATTTGAAAGTAACTCTAGAGGTTGGTGTCGCTGAAGTAGTTAGGAATTGAATATGATTATAATACTATTGATAAATACTAAGTGAATGTAATGAGATTGATTTTGTTTGCGAATATAGCATAATGGAAAAAATCCTATAAGTTTAGGCTTGGGCGAGGGTTTCCGCGCTTGTTGGGTAACGGTTAGCGCTGATGGGCGAGGAAAATTTCCCAACTCCCATACGCGAACCTGACCCTTTGTCAACATTGCACGAGGCACCCGCAATTGCGCAGACCCAGCAGCCATTCCACAGTGACAGTGCCAGTACCAGAGTCAGCCGTCTTGTTCGCAAGCGTGACAGGCGCCTGTCTCAGCCTAGCCGCGCGCTGCCTTGGCACACTACCCGTGTCCACGTCGGTTGCTTCCCATCCTCAATCAAACTATTGAAACCTCCCGGCGCGAACGGTCGCCGCCACACTCTCCGGACCACCTACTACGCACGAGGCCTCCCGGCAGCGTTCAACTAAGCAGCAAATTAAAACAGACTGTGGCACTTGGTCAACTTCAGACAGAAACGGACAGCCAGGCGTCAGACTTATTAGATAAAGTTGATACGTTTATGCAGGGCGACACGCAGTCACACTCAGTCCGCGTCGTGGGCGTCGAATAGCCGTGACGGAAGCGGTCGACGTCGGTCGCCTCTGCCCCACACAACTTCGTCCAACGTCGACTCCCAGCCCAGGTCGTTTCCAATCCCGGCCCGCGACCACGTCCAGCCTCCAGACCCTCGCCGCTGTCTGAGCGTGTTTGCCCAGTCCGACCCCGACCCCGACCGACCCTGACCCCCATCGACTGAGTCGCCCGTTTGTCGCCTGCGCCGCCCGTGGCCCAACACGCCCTCGACGCCCTGTCTCGTTGCCGCCGTCACCTCCGCGAGAGCGAAGCGCAGCGTAGCCGCCATGTACTCCGCCGGCTATGGTTTCGCCAACAATGCTGCTCCCTCCTACAACAACGCCGCCCCACAGCAGCAGCCTGGAGCCCAGCCGACCGGCCAGCAACAGGTCATGTACAATCAACAGCAGCAGTTTGCCGGGATGACTCCCCAGGGAGCCTTTCCGCCAGGCGCAAACCCTCAGATGATGCCTGGAGGTCCTGCCGGCATGATGCCGAACGCTGGCATACCTCATATGGCTCCCAATGGTCAAAGTGAGTCGCTCCCGCCTCCTGCCTTAACATCCGACCCAGCGTGCCTCGGACGCGCACAGAACCAGTTTGCGTCATCACGCCAACTCTATCAGATGCCGTGTTTCTCCCGTAGAAGGCATCGGGATGGAGCGCGTCGAGAACTAAACACGCGCCTCGTTTGCGCCGAAGGCTTGTGCCATTACCACGATGAAGGCTAACTCTTCGGCGACAGTGCCAGGATATCAGCAGCAATTCACAGGCGCGCCCTATGGCCAAGTCGTCCCATCGTCTGCCGGCCCCCAGGGCTTCGCTCCTAACTACATGATGGCTGGCGGCATGCAAGGCTTTCCCATGAACCAAGGGGTGATGCCGCAGCAAGCGCAGCAGATGATGCAACGTATGCCGCAACAACAGCAACAGCAACAGCAGCAGCAGCAGCAACAGCAACAGCAACAGCAACAGCAGCAGCAACAGCAGCAACAGCAACAACAGCAGCAACAGCAGCAACAGCAACAACAGCAACAGCAGCAACAGCAACAGCAACAGCAACAGCAACAGCAACAGCAGCAGCAGCAGCAGCAACCGCAACAACATCCAAATCCTGCGGCCATGAGCCAAGTCGGAACCCCTCAACGGCCCCCAAGCGCTGTCCAAGGCGCGCCTGCCAATGCCGTGCCCACGCAGCAACCGGGACAGTTCTCGACCCCTCAGCCTCCTTCTCAAGGACAGACTCCGACCAACCAACAGCCTCAATCCGCCGGAATTTCTACACCGCAGACACCAACATTTAGTGCCAACCAGGGACTACCCGCAAATGGAAGCTCAACCGTAGGAACTCCTATGAGTCCTGGCTCAGAGTCACGCGATAAGGAAAGATTCTCCCTTTTGCTCGATATCAACCACGAACTACTGTACGAGTCGATACAAATTCAGGCGACACAACAAGAGTTAAAAAAAGAGCACGCTGCAGATGTCAATCAGGACAAGAAGCCAACAGAGGAGGAGACTCTGTTTCAACAAGACTATCTTCAGTATGTTGATTTTACAGCGCTTGGTGAGCACAGCTGACAATTTTACAGATGCATGAGGCGATTGCAAGCAAACCTATCATATATGGCAGCATTGGCAGACAGGAAACCTGAGGTTAAGGCGCCCCCTTGTCCTGCATATCTCAGTGCTCCTCCCCTGAATTTTTCGCTTCGACTTCGAGCCCCTACTACAGCCCCGGATGGCTCAGAGAACAAGGTCGATCCGGTTACTGATAGAGAAGAGCGCGGCAGGAGCATCAAGGATCTATACTCCAGGCTACAAGCCGTCTTCCCCGGCTTCGATCCTAAGAAGGAACCAGTCTACCGGGCTCCTCCACAAGGGGCAGGTCCCCAAGGCCAGAAACCAGGCAACTTGGGGAGCCATGCAAGTCCAACAGCTCAAAAGACGCCCCAAATGCCTCACATGCCAGCGCCTCACATGCAATCAGTCATGCCGCAGCCCAGCATGCCGTCATAGCGGACCGAACTATTCGAACTGGGGGTCAAGGCCAGTGTATATATGATGAGGAAGTCCATCGAATCCACGATCCTGTTGAGGGGGTTACTGATGGGTCTGACATGAAGAAGCATGCATAGCCTATTCGCCTGGGCGAGTTGATGGTGCGGGGTTCATATTTAGAAAATATGGATATCTGTGTCATGTAATCTGGGAACGGAATCTGGCCCCAGAACATAAATTCCAGGCAAGGTGAATAACCATGACTGGGGTATTAGAAGGGAAAAACTGATGGGGCAGATCCACGGGGAGTGGACTCAAGGGCGTTTCTGGGAGCGTTATTTCGGGAGCAGCCACGACGAAACAAATCCAAGCAAACAAATGAAACAGTTAATTGTTATCATGTTTATACGGAGTACTGGGCCATTAGAGTTAGAGTAAGACTGTGTACCCGAGACGTTTGTATTGGGGCAGTGTATCAATTAAGGCGTCTGATAACACGGGGACATGCAGACAATTGGCTCGCGTGACACGGCTTGACTGGAATTCCCCCGAGTACCCTCACCACGGCGTAGACAGTTGCACTGATTGGGCAGGTCTGCTCTGCGTAAGCCTGCCGCTGATTTGCACGCGACACTATTCTGGATAATGCTGGCCAAGAGCGTCAATGGAGGGGTAGCTATTGGCCCACATCGGTGACTCGAGCCCACATGAGGAAGAAAAAAAAAAAAAAAACCTTCCCTGCACCAGCAGCGTTGGATGAGGAGCGGGTTTCTAGCTGACACGCCTCCTGTAGGTCTAGTTGGCCACTAGTTGGCAAATTGGGGACATTATGGACCCATTCGCTGGACCAAGCTACGAGGATCGAGGGCCGGCAGGCTCTTTGCCCGGCCACGATCCGATGTCTTGCCTTGGATCGAGAGTGTGATGCACAGTACTGCAGAGTGCAAGCTTTTCTGAATCAAGGAAAGAGCAGTGTTTTGCTGGACCCGTGTTGCGTGTGAATCTTATTCTCACATACGCCATACAGCTGTGGCTTGAGCGGGTTTGGTTCTGATCTGTTGGCCACTGACGCCTGGACACCTCCAAAGATCTCTCGTCCATTAATGTACTGGCATGCCGTATCTGGACAGTTAACAGCTGCAGGCTCACTTTATGTAGCAGTGTAGCATTGTCCAGGCTCTGCATTCAGCCGTTCCTCTTCTTCCCCAGCCACCGCTCGTTCGGTTTGTCGTCGGCTGCGCATTGCAAAAAGCTCGCTTTCAGTCTCGGTGACCAGGACGTGGACGTGACCCTGGCCCTGACCGCCGATCTCGTCACCCACCATCCAACAGAGTCTGCAGCCCACTTACAGTGCCGACTTTGTACTGCCGCAAGATCATGGAAGCCGTGGAGAGGTTCGGCCAGGGCGTTGGCGGGGCGCTTTAGTGCGCTGCAAGAGTCCCCTGAACGCCTCGGATTGGGTACGTTGGGGTGGGATTCCCAGCCATTGGCCAATGGCAGCCCGCTAAAACCCAGTGCTAACAGCGGCGGGGTGTGAGTACACCCCAGCGCCAAGGTACCTCTCAATGCTGCAGGTGGTACGCCGAGAAAAAAAAAAAAAAAGTTGTAGTGCCGCTTCCGTCACTGACTTGCTCTTCCAACTCCTTTTCTTCCTCCTCCAAACCCTCACCTCTCCCCCTCCAACATCCCTCTTCCCTCAATCGCTGTCGAGGCAGATGAGTGCGAGGTAGCTTCTGACCAGTCAAGCGGAGCTCTGAAAACGAGTTTTCTTGCCGGCCATAGCTCGCAATCTCTGCCCTCCTAGCAACAACTCCTCGTCTTCTGCCCCGCGTTTCTTGGGCCTCGTGCCTGCGTGCAGGAGTCTCACTCTTTTCCCTTCCATCACAATGTCTATCGAAACCCAACCGCCGGCGTCGGCCCGCCTCGTTGGCTCTGACGACGACGGCCTCGTTTGCCTCGAGCTTGAGGATGGCTCCACCTACCAAGGCTACAGCTTTGGTGCCCAGAAGAGCATTGCTGGAGAGCTTGTCTTTCAGACAGGCATGGTGGGGTATCCCGAGTCAGTGACAGACCCCTCATACCGCGGCCAGATTCTTGTCATTACCTTTCCTCTGGTCGGAAACTACGGTGTTCCTTCTCGTGAGGCCATGGATGAGCTTTTGGGCGACCTGCCCGCTCATTTTGAGTCAAACCAGATTCACATTGCTGGTCTGGTGACGGCTTCCTACTGTGGCGAAGACTTTTCCCACTTCCTCGCTTCCTCTTCTCTGGGTACATGGCTCAAGGAGCAGGGTGTCCCCGCCATGTACGGCGTTGATACTCGCGCCTTGACCAAGAGGATTCGCGAGAAGGGTAGCATGCTCGGCAAGATGCGCCGCGAGTCCAAGGCCGTGACCAACGGCTCCCTCAGCAATGTCGATGCTCCGCTGGCCCCCGCCGCTCTCGACAACTTCGAGCAGATTGAATGGGCAAACCCAAATACCAAGAACCTGGTTGCAGAGGGTGAGTTTCCCGAACAAACCTATAGATCTGAACACAAGCTCATCGTAATGTAGTTTCCATCAAGGCTCCTAAACTGTATAAGCCTCCCGCCGATGTTGCTCGCAAGCACCCGTCGGGACGCACCGTTCGTGTCCTGTGTCTCGATGTCGGTATGAAGTACAACCAATTGAGATGCTTCCTTAAGCGCGGCGTTGAAGTTCTCGTCTGCCCCTGGGACTATGATTTGTCCAGCGCGATTGACGAGTATGATGGTCTCTTCTTGTCCAACGGCCCCGGTGACCCCTCCGTCCTCGAAAACACCGTGAAGAACATCAGCACCGTCCTTGAGAAGAACAAGACACCCGTTTTTGGTATCTGCCTGGGTCACCAGCTGCTGGCTCGCGCCTCCGGCGCCAAGACGACCAAGATGAAGTTTGGTAACCGCGGCCACAACATCCCCTGCACTAGCATGGTCACCGGCAAGTGCCACATTACTTCTCAGAACCACGGGTTTGCTGTTGATGCCCAGTCCCTCCCTGAGGGCTGGAAGGAGCTCTTCGTCAACGCCAACGATGGTAGCAACGAGGGTATCATGCACGCTGAGAAGCCTTATTTCTCCGTTCAGTTCCATCCCGAGAGCACACCTGGACCTCGCGACACGGAGTTCCTTTTCGATGTTTTCATTGACACCATGGTCAACTGTGCCGAGAACCCCTCTCTTCTTCAGACTCCCGTTAGCTTCCCCGGTGGTACCATCGAGGAGAACGAACGTCTGCACCCCCTTGTCTCCGTTCGTAAGGTCCTCGTTCTTGGTAGCGGTGGTTTGAGCATTGGTCAGGCCGGTGAATTCGACTACTCTGGTAGCCAGGCTATCAAGGCTCTGAAGGAGGAAGGCATTTACACTGTCCTCATCAACCCCAACATTGCCACTATTCAGACCTCCAAGGGTCTGGCCGACAAGGTCTACTTCCTCCCTGTTAATGCCGACTTTGTGCGCAAGGTCATCAAGTATGAGCGACCTGATGCCATCTACGTCACATTTGGTGGACAGACGGCCCTCCAGGTCGGTATCCAGCTCAAGGATGAGTTTGAAGAGCTTGGTGTCAAGGTTCTTGGTACTCCCATTGATACCATCATTACCACAGAAGACCGTGAGCTCTTTGCTCGTAGCATGGACTCCATCGGCGAGAAATGCGCCAAGTCTGCCTCTGCCAACAACATTGACGAGGCCATGCACGTAGTCAAGGACATCGGCTTCCCCGTCATTGTCCGCGCTGCCTACGCTCTGGGCGGTCTCGGCAGTGGTTTTGCCAACAACGAGGAAGAGCTCATGGACCTCTGTAACAAGGCCTTTGCCGCCAGTCCTCAAGTTCTCATTGAGCGCAGTATGAAGGGCTGGAAAGAAATTGAGTACGAGGTCGTTCGAGATGCCCAGGACAATTGCATCACTGTCTGTAACATGGAGAACTTCGATCCCCTTGGTATTCACACTGGCGACTCTATTGTCGTCGCCCCCTCCCAGACTCTGTCTGATGAGGATTACAACATGCTGCGAACCACCGCCGTCAACGTCATTCGACACTTGGGCGTTGTCGGTGAGTGTAACATTCAGTATGCGCTGAACCCCTTCTCTCGCGAGTACTGCATTATCGAGGTCAACGCTCGTCTGTCTCGATCTTCTGCTCTTGCCTCCAAGGCCACCGGTTATCCCTTGGCTTTCATCGCTGCTAAGCTTGGTCTTGGTATACCTCTCAAGGAGATTAAAAACTCTGTCACCAAGGTTACCTGTGCTTGCTTCGAGCCCTCGCTTGACTATGTTGTTGTCAAGATGCCTCGATGGGACCTTAAGAAGTTTACTCGTGTATCCACTCAGCTCGGCTCATCCATGAAGAGTGTTGGTGAAGTTATGAGTATTGGTCGATCCTTCGAGGAGGCTATCCAAAAGGCCATCCGTGCCATCGACTTCCACAACCTGGGCTTCGGAGAAACCAAGGCTTTGATGAGCATTGATGACGAGCTTCAGACCCCCTCTGATCAGCGTTTGTTTGCCATTGCCAACGCCATGCACGAAGGCTACACCGTCGACAAGATCTGGGAGCTCACAAAGATTGACAAGTGGTTCTTGCGCAAGCTTAAGGGCCTGAGCGATTTTGCCAAGAGGATGAGCAGTTACAGCACCACCGATATTTCCAAGAGCCCCAGCATTCTGCTCCAAGCCAAGCGACTTGGTTTTTCTGACCGACAGCTGGCCAAGTTCTGGAGCTCCAACGAGATTGCTGTCCGTCGCATGCGTCTGGACTCTGGTATCCAGCCTTTTGTCAAGCAGATCGATACCGTCGCTGCTGAGTTCCCCGCCTTTACCAACTACTTGTACATGACATACAATGCTACTGAGCACGATGTTAGCTTTGAAGATCACGGTATCATGGTGCTTGGTTCTGGTGTCTACCGAATCGGTTCTTCGGTCGAGTTTGATTGGTGCTCCGTCCGTGCCATTCGAACCCTGCGCGGCTCTGGTTTCAAGACAATCATGGTCAATTACAACCCCGAGACCGTTAGTACCGATTACGATGAGGCTGACAAGCTCTACTTTGAGAATATCAATCTGGAGACTATCCTCGACATTTACCAGCTGGAGAACTCGAGCGGTGTCTTGGGTGCCATGGGTGGTCAAACCCCCAACAACATTGCTCTGCCCCTGCACCGTGCCGGTGTCAAGGTCCTGGGTACCTCCCCTGAGATGATTGATAATGCCGAGAATCGGTACAAGTTCTCTCGTATGCTTGACCGCATTGGCGTGGACCAACCTACTTGGAAGGAGCTTACCAGCTTCGAGGAGGCTCAGGCTTTCTGTAACAAGGTTTCTTACCCTGTGCTTGTCCGACCCTCTTATGTCCTCTCTGGTGCTGCTATGAACACAGTCTACTCTGAGAAGGACCTCGAAAACTATCTCGCACAGGCTGCCGAGGTCTCTCGTGAGCACCCCGTCGTCATCACCAAGTACATTGAGAATGCCAAGGAGATTGAGATGGACGCTGTTGCGAAGGATGGTACCGTTGTTGGCCACTTTATTTCCGAGCACGTCGAGAATGCCGGTGTCCACTCTGGTGATGCCACATTGATCCTCCCTCCCAATGATCTCGAGGATACTACCATCAAGCGCATTGAGGAAGCCACCCGCAAGATTGGTGCCGCTCTCAACGTGACAGGTCCTTTCAATATTCAGTTCATCGCTAAGGATAACGATATCAAGGTGATTGAGTGTAACGTCCGTGCATCTCGATCGTTCCCATTCGTTTCCAAGGTCATGGGCGTTGACCTGATTGAGATGGCTACCAAGGCTATTACTGGCCAGCCCTTCGAGGAGTACCCCCCCACCGATCTTGCTCCCAACTGCGTTGGTGTCAAGGTTCCTCAGTTCAGTTTCTCCCGTCTCTCGGGCGCTGACCCCGTCCTGGGTGTCGAGATGGCTTCCACCGGTGAAGTCGCTTGTTTTGGTGTTGACAAGAACGAGGCCTACCTTAAGGCTCTCATGTCCACCGGCTTCAAGATCCCCAAGAAGAACATTCTGCTCTCCATCGGTTCCTACAAGGATAAGAAGGAGATGCTGCCCTCTGTTCAAAAGCTGGAGAAGCTTGGATACAAGCTTTTCGCCACCTCTGGTACTGCCGACTTCCTCCAGGAGCACGGCGTCAAGGTTCAGTACCTCGAGGTCCTCGGCAAGGAGGAGGATACCGGGTCGGAGTTCTCGCTCACTCAGCATTTGGCCAAGAACACAATTGATCTGTACATCAACTTGCCTTCCAACAACAAGTACCGACGACCAGCCAACTACATGAGCAAGGGCTACCAGACTCGTCGTATGGCAGTTGACTACCAGATTCCTCTGGTCACCAATGTTAAGAATGCTAAGATTCTCGTCGAGGCCATTGCTCGCCACTTCCAGCTCGACGTTTCCAAGCGTGACTACCAAACCAGCCACCGCACCATTGTCCTTCCTGGACTGATAAACATTGCGGCCTTTGTCCCGGGCATAGTCTCCCCCGATAGCAGCGACTTGCAGGCTGTCACCAAGGCCTCTATCTCGGCTGGTTTCAGCATGATTCGTGTCATGCCCCTTGGTCTGGATGGTTCCATCATCGACGCCTTGACCCTGAGTGCTGCCCAGCAGAACTCCAAGCGTGGTGGCTACTGTGACTACAACTTTTCGGTGTCTGCTACCTCTGACAATGCTGATCAAATTAGCCAAGTCACCGGTGAAGTAGGCTCCCTGTTCATTCCCTTCAACCACCTGTCGGGTAACATCAGCAAGGTTGCGGCCGTTACTGCCCACTTCGATTCCTGGCCTACTCACAAGCCCATCGTGACTGATGCTAAGCTGACCGACTTGGCCTCTATCCTTCTCCTGGCGAGCCTGCACAACCGTCGCATCCACGTCACATCCATTACCAACAAGGATGACATTAAGCTCATCGCTCTGAGCAAAGAGAAGGGCCTGCAGGTTACTTGCGATGTTTCCATTTACTCGTTGTACCTCTCCCAGAAGGATTTCCCTGAGTGCGACCGTCTGCCTACCCAGGCTGACCAGGAGGCTCTGTGGGAGCACATGAGCACCATCGACGTCTTCTCGATCGGTTCTCTTCCTTACCAGCTTGCTACCACTCTTGGCCACAAGGCTGATCCCTCAATGGGTATCTCTGATGCTCTGCCTCTTCTCCTCACCTCGGTTGCTGAGGGCAAGCTGTCCGTTGACGACATCAAGACTCGCCTCTACACTAACCCTATGGAGATTTTCGAGCTTCACGAGCAGATCGGCACCACGATCGAGGTTGAGTTTGATCGCCCCTACACTGCCAGCTCCCACTCTTCTTGGTCGCCTTTCGAGGGTCGCCGCATGCGAGCCTCTATCCAGCGAGTCACTTTCCAGAATACCACCGTCTGCCTAGATGGCGAGGTTCTTCCTGTGTCTCCTCAGGGTAAGGACATGTCCTCGCACATTATCCCCCCCATGTCCCCTCCAGTGAAGCCGACAGTGTCGTCCATTGCCCAGGCGACCGAATCGCCTCAGGTTCGTCGTCTGTCCATGCTGGGCGGTATCAAGCCTCTGAACCGTCTCCGACCCACCGAGGGCAGCGCAATTGCCACATCGTCGCCTGCCAAGGGCGCCGCGCCCCTGGACGAGCTTGCCCCTGCTCTCCATCTGCAGCCTCTTGTCAGCTCTTCGATTCAGCAGCTTTTGGCTCAACCTTCATCGTTCAAGAACACCCACGTTCTTTCGGTCAAGTCTTACTCTCGAGCCGACCTGCACCTGCTTTTCACTCTCGCCCAGGAGATGCGTGTTGGTGTCCAGCGCGAGGGCGTCCTGAACATTCTCCGAGGCCGCGTTCTCTCTACCCTATTCTACGAGCCTTCGACTCGCACCTCGACTTCGTTTGACGCAGCTATGCAGCGCCTGGGAGGACGTGTTGTCAACGTCTCCACATCTCACTCGTCTGTGCAGAAGGGCGAGTCCCTCCAGGACACCATCCGCACCCTTGCCTGCTACGGTGATGCCGTCGTTCTGCGCCACCCCGACGAGAATAGCGTTGCTGTCGCACAGAAGTACAGCCCTGTGCCCGTGATCAACGCCGGAAATGGCAGCAAGGAGCACCCTACCCAGGCCTTCCTTGATCTCTTCACCATTCGCGAGGAGCTCGGAACCGTCCAGGGTCTCACCATTACCTTCCTCGGAGATCTCCTTTACGGTCGACCCGTCCACTCTCTGGTATACCTGCTCCGTCACTACCAGGTCCAGATTCAGCTGGTGGCTCCCAGGAGCCTCCAGCTTCCCCCCAAGGTCCGGGAGCTGCTGGTTGAGTCTGGCCAACTTCTGTGCGAGTCTGAGAGCCTGACCCCTGAGATTCTCGCCCGCAGCGATGTCCTCTACTGCACTCGGGTCCAGCGTGAGCGCTTCCCCAGTGACGACGAGTACCAGCGCGTCAAGAACTCTTACCGTGTGGACAATGCTTCCCTCAAGCACGCCAAGACGTCGATGGTCGTCCTGCACCCCCTCCCCCGCAACGAGGAAGTTGCCGAGGAGGTGGACTTTGACCAACGTGCTGCCTATTTCCGACAGGTAAGTCCCATGATATCCATATTGAAAGCAAGACTAACACGTTTTAGATGCGTTACGGCCTGTACTGCCGCATGGCTCTGTTGGCGTTGGTTATGGCTGATTCGTAAATTTTGGGGAATTGATTGAAACAAAAGTTATTATGGTTATGTATTAGAAAACTGCTTGTATTGAGTTTGGCCGGATAGAATGGCGGTGCTTAGCAAGTATTTTTATCATGAGGTTTAATGCCCGGTGCACGTATTATGATTATTAGATGTGTAATTTGACGACTCGCGTCGTCGTATACGTATATGTATGTATAGCTTGTATATATATTAACTATGTATATTGCGTTTCGTCCGTTACGTTCGTGTGTGTCGTGTGTCGTGTGTCCACTTTCTTTACAATGTGGTCCTGAACTAGCAAATCATGGCTCCATCTGGCATGACGGCGGGTCAGATCAGCGACGCCAAGTGGGTGACAAAAATCTGTACAAGGCATGATGGCACAACAACAGCAAGTCCTGTGGGGGGTGAATCGTTCCAGATGATACCCAATGATTACTGCTGTCTGTTCCATGTTATATACCGATATGATTTGATTCAACGAGTTTGAACAAAGAACACCCGAGCACAGATTTAGGAAGGGACGGACCAAATGGACCAAGTTGTAATGATGGTACAGATATTAGCACGGAAGCTGGTTCATAACCCGAGGGCACGGACGGACTCGACATTTAAACCAGGCTAAATGCTATTGGCATTGTTGTTTTACTAGTGTTATATTCCAAATGTAGGCACAATTATTGCTTGAGAGGGGTTGGCTTTTTGTGAGATGGCCTGCCTTGCTGGATACACAACTCTAACAAACCACACAACCACACAATCACAGGGAGTGACAAGATGGCGCTAGTCCGAAAGCGTCAAGGGTGGCATGTCTGTTTGAGAGCGGGCGGGAAGCAGTCATTCAGTCAGTCAGTCACCCCACGACGGGTGACGGGTGGCGGAGACTGTGACACGCGAGACTTTTGGACTTATAAGTCGCTCTCTTTGCACGACTGGCCGTCGACACTCTGGATTCCGTTCCAGCGGTCAATGCATCCGACTCTTAGAAACTACATCCGGACAACCGCGAGAATGGCTCTGCATCCCCCGCCCGAGACTTCCAAGCTCATCTGTAGGTGCAGCCTTGCCTTCCCTTTTTTCTTTAACCCCTCCCCCACCAACCCGGTCCTTTGGGTGGCAGTGTCATGATCTATGTTGCCGTTGCTGCTGGAGGGGGCGACTGAATTTGATGCAACATGGCACACATGCCATCCCATGGGCTGACTCCGGCTCTCCTTTGCCCGCTCACTGCTCACTCACTCGCTCGATCACTCATCTGGTCTTTTAGTTGCTCCCGCTGGCAAGACCAACGGACAGGCCGAGCAGTTCACCAAGGGCAGCCTGGTTCGCTCTCAGCTCGACCCGTCCCCCATTGCCCAGTACCACGGCTGGTTCTCCCAGGCGCAGCAGGCCGGCTCCGGCGTGGCCCATCCTGAGGCGTGCACCCTCTCCACGGCGTCGCTCCCCTCTGGGCGCGTGTCGTCCCGCACCGTGTACCTGAAGGAGCTCGACGCGCGCGGCTTCGTCGTCTACACCAACCTCGGCACCTCGCGCAAGAGTGCCGACCTGGCCTCAAACCCGCGCGCCGCCCTGCTCTTCTTCTGGGAGCCCCTCCAGCGCCAGGTCCACGTCGAGGGCCGCTTCGAGCGCCTCTCGCGCGAGGAGAGCCAGGTCTACTACTCGACCCGCGCCCGCGGCAGCCGCATCGGCGCCTGGGCAAGCCGCCAGAGCCAGCCGCTGGAGCCCCAGGAGGGGGACGACGATGGCCGCAAGCAGCTCGAGGGCTGGGTGCGCGAGGTGGAGGAGCGCTTCGAGGGGACCGACGACATCCCCGTCCCCGACTTCTGGGGCGGCATCAGGGTCGTGCCGGACCGCATCGAGTTCTGGCAGGGCCGCGAGAGCAGGCTGCACGACCGCTTCGTATATGAGCGGGAGGGAGAGGGCGATGAGTGGAAAGTGCAGCGGCTGAGCCCGTGAATGGGGGGTTTGCCTTGAGGCACTTGACAAAAAAAAGTTAGACTCCCCTCTCATATACTAGACTAGACACGGGGTTGGTGAATAGAGAAGTAGAGACACAATCGAACACGGGCAGAGTCG
Source organism: Calonectria henricotiae (assembly GCA_020623695.1). NCBI lineage: Eukaryota > Fungi > Ascomycota > Sordariomycetes > Hypocreales > Nectriaceae > Calonectria > Calonectria henricotiae. Next base: position 4,352 of record JAHVYB010000130.1, on the reverse strand, counting down.
TACAGACACAACGCTCGAATCCCTCGCTCCCTCTGCCGTATCAGTGAGTGTAACACCGCCTATGGGGTTAGTACATAATCGGTGGCATTTTTCGAGAGGGCTTCTAAAAATGAACAAAATAAAAAGACACTGCCATGCCCGCTGACTGTTGCGTTCTGTCAGCTTCTTCTTGTTGGCCAGTAACAACTGGAGTTTAGGAATGCCCTACTCTCTTGAACCTTGATTCCCAAACTCCTCTTTTTTGGCTCTTGTTACAATGGCCACGAAGGAGACAGACTCCTCGGCGTGGAGTCGTGGTCAAGCCATGGTTCATGGCTCTGAGATCGGGGGTAACAATCTCTCAACGAGAGCCGGTTATTGCCGTGATCAGGAAATAAATAAAAAAATGGGGTTGGGTAGAGGGGGGGGGGTGTCCAGATTGCTGGAGAGGGCGAGGAGGAAGTAGGTCAGTTAGTTAATGTGGAAAGTTTCACGAAATGACAACATCTTCACAACTTGGGCCGCCCCGCGTGGGCAATGCAACGATATCCGGACACCATGCCTGCTTTTTGCCTCGGCACGAGTTTATTTTGATGAGCTGCCCCAACTTCGTTGGCCAACTGTCACCCAAGCTTCATTTGAACGGCGGCAGGATCCGGCTGGGAGGTGAGCTCCCTAAGATTCGCCAGGTTATTTAGTCTCAATCAGCTGCTTGGGTAGATAGCTTAGCCTATAAGTCTGGGGGTGGCACATGAGCATGCACAGGTAAAGTAATAGTCGGTCTACATGATCAAGAGACTGAAATGGGACACAATCGGAGACGGCCATGATTATGGAGGGAAAGAGAAGAATCGTAGTGAGCTATTAGAAAGAACACTATTGGACCAGAATATACGAGAAGGGGTATGTGTAATTCCGGTCTCCCATGCCAAAAAAACTGATCCAAACCAAACCAGACCGTAGCAAGGTCTTGTGATCCCATGCCATGCCAAACGCAAATACACGCACAGGTACGCAAAAAAAAACCCCCCCCAGAATATTACATGAAATGCCACCCATGAAAATAAAATAAAAACATGACCCTGGATTACATGTACTTGATAAACGCAACAAAAAAAAATCAACCACTACCGCCCAGGGGCTAGGGGCGAGAATCCCTCCAGGTAAGGGAGCGGTTTGGTGAGAGAACAAAGAGCATATACCGATGCCAAATGATGCCAGATCAAGTCGCTGAGATCCATGTACAAGAAGTTCGCCATTACATGATGCATAGTATTTTGTGGTGGGAAAAAGGAAGAACGCCGTGCCAATGCTGAGGTAGTCGAATCCATCACTGAGAAAGAAAGAGAAGAAAAAAAGGGTTAAAAACGCCGGTTCGTGCATATGTCTGTCCCTTCATTTTTTATCCTCTTCATGCCTTGTAGTGTTGGAAGTAGTCGTCAGAGAGCGCCGGGGGCCGCGGGGTTGTGGCTTGTGATGCGTCGGCTGCGGGGGTGTCGACGGGCGTGAGCGTCAGCCCTAGCCCGAGGGTTGCCTGGCCGGAGCAGAGCGTCTTGGAGCGGGTGTGGGAAGGGGCGTAGTTGGAGCAACCGACGTCATCCTCATCGCTCGAGGTGGCGTACTCGCTGGCGTCCCAGCCGGGTTGTTGAGCGGCGAGCTGCATGTCGACCATGGCATCGGTCAAGCAGTCGTCGTGGCAGAGGGGCATGATACGGTAGTTAAGGTGCTCCATGATGCAACGCTCAGTGACGTTGAGCTGCTGGTGCGACCACATGTCACGGCCCCAGGCCTGGCAGTAGTACTGCGAGGGCTCCTGCGGGTCCTCCGTAAACTTGACGGCGATGATCAGGGCAGCGAGTATGATGAGCTCAGGGTTGACCGAATCAATGTGCAGCTGCTGGCGCTGGGGCATGAAGGGGCTCGGGGGCAGCGTGTGACGCTTGTTGATGGACGAGTAGTCAGAGCGAAGGGGGCAGGACACGCGCCAACGGCGGGCGAAGCGCGAGTCGAGGCTGTCGAGGATGCCAACGGCGAGGGCGACCGTCTCGATGGGGAGGTTCGCACGGCTCAGGACGGCCTGGACGAGGTGAACCGAGGCGGTCGCGAGCGAGGCCGAAGAGGGAATGAGATTGACGAGGTGGATGGCGGGACCTGCAGGTATCCAGGTTAGATGCGGGTCAAGCAAGCAAGGAAAAGGAACAGAGAGAGATGAGTACAACGCTGCAGACGCAAAGATAACAAAACGGATAACCGAGAAGAGCTTTGATTCCGCGATCCAACGTGCTTTCTCGAAAATCAAAAGTAAAATAAATCAAAAACACAAAAAAATACATACCTCGAAATCGTGGCATCAACTGCTCGCCATCCTGCAGAGCGGTGCGCGGAGACTGGGCAGCCGACGAGTTACGAGAGCTGGGGGGCGGTGTGGGGAGGTTGGATAGAGGTCGGTACGTAAAGTATCCCTCGTGCTCGTCGTCGGCGACGGCAACGTGCTTAGTATCTCGTCGCATCGTGTCGGTTGGTGGTGGCAGCAGTAACAGAGACACTGGCAGTGGCAGTGGCAGTAACGGTTCCAGTCCTCAATCCACGGCAAGAACAAAGACGACGATAGTAGCAGTCCCAAGGGCCGTTTCTCATCCTTTTGTGGAGGTCGTTGCGAGTGTGTGTGAGTTGTTATTTTACGCCAAAAGAGAGCCACCAGGCAACCTCGTCTAGTCTACGAGAGTGCGCGTTTGCCTCGAGAGAGTGAGAGTAGTAGTGAATCACGCGAGCACAAGACACGCAACTCGAACGTCCAACGACAACAGAGCAGAATTCTAGGTTTGGAGATGCAGGAGTAGATGGGGGAAGGAAGGGATGGTTATATATCCCGAGCGTCGAGTGTGTAAATATAGCACTGCCGACCATGGGGGGCATGTACGTAGCATGGCCCGAGCCAAGGACCAAAGGCCAAGTGCAACACGAGCGAGCGGGTGGAGTAGTGCCACCAGGGGTAGCCTTCACCTAGAATAAGGCTGAGTCGTGGTGCTGAGGCCAAGGATGACGCCCGGGCAGCGAGCCACCGGCAATAGTGGGCAGAAAGCGGTGGAGGGACACGACAGGACCCAGGCAAGGGAGAGAAAGCGAGAGAGGAAGCCCGCTTAGTTTCTGGCGGCAGTGGTGGCAGTGGTGGCAGTGGGCGGTGGTAGTGTAGTGTGTGGTGGACGCCCAGCGTCGGGACAAGGGCCCAGCCAGGGGACCCAATGGACCCAGGCTCCTCAATTATCGCCAGCAACGCACCAGAGCGGGGCCCGCGTGCATCCCAAGGGGAAATATTCGCCTGCACGAGTAAGCCGTACGGGAAAGCTGGTGTAAGCGGCGTGCTGTTGCAAGGCGGAATGGCAAACGAGAACGATGAAAGGAATATGAATAAGTAAACAGAAGCGGTTTGTCCAAGTTCACGGCAATTGTTTGTTGGTTTGTGGCGTCACCTCCGCCATTATGAGAATCAGCAGTAATGAATTCTTCAGCATCAGCATCATCAATCGATTGGCTTCTTGTTCCTTCCTTCCTTCTTTCTTTCCATTCACACATACATACACACACACACACTCTCTCTCTCTCTCTCTTTCACTCTTGTTCTCGTCCCTTGCCCTCTCCCACACGCTCTTACGCTTGTGTGACTGCGTGACGATATGAATATTTGAGTATCTATCTGTCCGTTTTCCTCGCCATATACATACATACGTCAACGCCAATATATGCAACTATTCCCCTTCTTTATTTTTATTTTTACTTTTTGTGCACAGGTTTAGACATCTGGGACACCGTCCAGGGGTGCTGCTGTGCATCCATCCGAGTGGGCCCGGCTAAGTGGCGACGACGACGGCGGGACGGGGACGGCCGATGAAAAGAGTCCATCCTGGTTTACATCACAACACACACACATACATATCCATGCACACATACAAACTGCACACATACAAACACCTCACAAACGTCACGGGTTAGCCGGGGTGCGGGACCATGGCTCAATCTCGACTCCGGGCGTGAGAACAAATCCAGAACCTGTGGCTGGAATGCGGAAGGATTTGACATGTTTCTCGCCTCTCCATGGTCTCGAACAACCCCCCCCCCCCCCCCCCCCTCTTTTTTTTTTTTTTTTTTTTTTTTTTTTTTTGTTTTTTTTTGTGTGTAGCATTCTCTTTTTTTCGGTCAGACCGGATTCAGCGCTGGTGGGGGGGTGGGTGGTGGGGGGGGGGGTGGGGGGGGGGGGGGGAGGGGAGGGGGGGGGCTGGAGAGAGGGGGGGACGAGTGGGGGGGTGGTGGGTGCGAGCGGGGGGGTGGGTCGGAGGGTGGGGCGCGCGGCGTGAGCTAGCGACGACCCCGACCGC